>CM076581.1:1203828644-1204106880 GCA_034641835.2 Pinus albicaulis
TTGTTTTTCTACAACATTACTTTCCTCATACCTGGAATTTCTCGTCCTTTTGGGAGGTCGACCATTTCCATATCGAGCAGCGAGAGCATTCCTCCTTCCTTTATTGTAGAACCTATTATTCCTTTGATTTCCATTTCCTTTGCAATTCTTGCGGTTGTTGATGTCATCATCCCTTGGAGAATTATTCTTGTGAGAACACTCTTTAGCATAGTGGTCGAACCTATTGCACTTGTAGCACCTTCCTTTCCTTCCTTCTATGAATCCCTACTTGAACCCTTGACCTTGTCTCCTTGGAACAATATTATTCTTCCTCTTAGAATGAGAGGAGAAAGTAGTAGGTTCATTTCCATTTGAAGGCTTGTCTCTCTCCATAATCCTTGTCTCTTTTTTAGTGCATTTAGCCAATATTTCATCGAAACTAGGAACCTTGTTATTGTTGAGAATGGTAGTGTTAAACGCGTCCCATGCTCCTGAAATACCTCCAAGTGCAATGAGAGTGAGATCCCTTTCAGCAATAACTTCTCCAATAGATATAAGGTCATCCTTGATTTTTGTGATCCTCATGAAGTAGGATTGGATAGTATCCCCTTTATCCATATTGAGGTCCTTCAACTTGTTCTTGAGAATGAGGATTTGATTTGCATTGTTTACTTTGAACACACTAATCAACTTATCATACATCTCCTTAGATGTTCCCAAATCAGAAATATAGGCAACCAAATGCTTTTGAATGGAGTCTATGATAATTCTTTTAGCTTTGAACTCACTTTTCTTGTACTTCATATTTGCAACAGCACATGCATTTGAAGGAAGCTCTACCACTCTTCCCTGCACATAGTCCATGGCATTATGCTCTTCTAAATTCAAATCCATAGTCACCTTCCATGCATGATAGTCAGATTTTTTTCCTTGAGCTTATCCTCAAATTTGAAGTAAGATGTAGTAGCCATTGAAGCTAGTACAATAATATTTTCTAACATCTCTCCCTTAGTGATTTATTTTCTCTCTCTTTCTTGGGCTTTGTCTTTTTGTTTTCTGAATAATACTAATTCTATTAAAAGCATATGGTACAAATGGAGTTACAAGCAGGAGAAACTAGATAACGGGGAAACTGGAAATGAAAAATCAATTTCGGTCCCATATCATAGCCAATAGAGAACATAGCGGATCCAAAAGAGAAACAAGTGAACCATGAGAGACAAACACAAAAAATTACCCAGGATGGGGAGAAGACTTAAACAAGAATTTACCCAGAATGGGTAGAATCCTCGATACAACATTTCTTTCCTCCTGTTTTGTTCATAACTTTGACCCAGTCGTCCTTGGGCGGTTGGGCTGAGACCACCTGAAGAGTGTTGATGATCAAGGGAGGAGTCTCCTTATCTGAGTCAGAGGAGGTGGACTCATGAGCACGTTTTTTAGTATTCGCAGAAGCATTCGTCTCTCTAGGGTCTTCCAAGTTTGTTTCCATCTCTTGTGATGCAGTCGCCTCATCTTCTTCAATCTCCTCCTCATCTGAGCTAAGGGAGACAATGTCATCCATGGGGGGTGCAACCGAAGGTTTCGACCTTTTAGATTTTGGTTTTTTAAGTCCTTTCTTCTTTTGGGCTAGGAATACAGTGCAGGAGTTCTGAAGATGCCCTGTTTGATGACAGTTACGGCATGGAAATGCAGTGTTCTCATAATCCAAGGTCTGAGACCATAGGAAATCCCCCACTTTGAGATGAATTTGATCTGGTAAACCTTTGCTTAAGTCAATCTTCACACATATTCTACCATATTTGTATAGGCCTTTCTCTGCCCTAGAGGGATCTGTAGCTAGAAATTGTCCCAGAGAGTTTCTGATACTTTGGTAGATAGATAAGTGCCAAAGATGAGGGGGTAAGTTTGTAAGCTTGACCCAAATGGGAAGTTTGGTGATGACTTCCGTGGAGTGATCAAAGTCTGGGAACCAAGGGGTGAGGAATAGCCCTACATTTCCCCAAAACCATGGACCAACAGTTAAGGCTTTTTAATAGTCATCACCAAAAGAAAATACAGTTATGAAGAAGCCCTTTGAGCAAATGAACACCTTTCAGTTGTTGGTCCAGGTGGATTGAATCCATTGGTACATATCTACGGAGCGAGGCCATAATCCATTGAAACGGAAAATAATGGCAAGTTCTGCAAATTTTTTATGCTGGTTTTCAAGATCTGGGTGGGAAATTTCTATGGAGGGCACATCCTCTGATTTATCCACCAAAAAAGGTTTGGGGGCCTCCGGGTGTAGAGAAGTTTTCTTAGTAGGTTGTGCATGGACAACATCTTTGTAGGAGAAGGCTTGTGCTTAAGAAGGTTGTCCTACAACTCCTCCTCATAGGGGAAGGGAAAGAACCACAAAGGAATCCTTTTCAATACGATAAAATGAGAGAGGTAAAGAGACTCAAGTTGTTTACCTCCATATAAAAGACGCTAAGAGGCTGAAGGAATACCTACCTTGAATTCCAGAGCAAGCGAGAGATCTTTTACCAGATCTGTTGAATGAACCCATAGCAGAAAGGATTTGTTGGATAGAAGGACAATCTGAATCTGAAAGCTAGTGAATAGGGAGCCAGGGGTTCCCTATCCGCTAGATCTCAATCAGAGGGCTAGAGTGCCGAGGTGGGACTGCAAGTTGAGTTTCAGTGGGAGCCAGCTGAGACCACCGCAAGCCTTCTCGTGACTCCACACCTTGCTAGCGTCCAAGCACGTCGCCTTGGGGAAGGGAGTACTCTCGATCTCGTCTACAGGGGAACTGCGATCCTTTAAATCGCAGAGAGCTCATTTCTTGTCTGTAGCACCCTCCTTCAAATCGTCACGAGCTCCTTTCCTGTCTTTGGCTGAGTGATCAGAAACAGAAATTTCTATGAGTCGGTCACCCTACAACCTTGCTCTATCTCTAGGACCACTACTCACACATTGCGGCATGTGGTTCTTCAATGGCGCATATGATCTCAGCCTGTATCGGGCTTCAGGGTTGTGCAGCACTATGACGACAGCGAAGGGAAAGGGAGCGATGTCATAAACCCTAACTCTCTTCATCTCCATTCAATATCTATAATTCGCTTGGGCTTTGTCTTCACCTGAGATCTGGTACAATGTTAATTTTAGATAACTTTGTTATGTTCTATGCTTAGCACAATTACTCCAATGTTCCTTTAGCATCATAATGAAAAATTCCAATTTAGATTTCAATAGCAATCACATTAATAACATTGACAATAAAAGTAGATAGAACATGAAACAAAACGCAAAAAACAAGCCAAGACAAGAGGACACTAGATTTGGCGGATGACAAGGAAAAATCCCAATGTGGGGAAAACCCTTTGATAAATTATTCTTATTATTATATCAAGTGTTCAATAGAGAGAGAGAGTACAAAAGTGAAAATTTGACTTGCCAAATCACAGTCAAAACAACCTTGTCAAATCTGTAGCCAACTAGAGTCAAATTCATCCCTAACCAGAAATTCAAAGATGGTCAATGCAGCAGCAAAACTTCCTTTTTGGAGCTCGGTTATACCCAGTCAAACTCATCCTAATAAGGTGGTCATATTCAACCCAAAATAGTCCTAAAAATTGTGGTTAAACTTAGTCAACTATGCGGTCAGGTATGTGGTAAACCCTGTAGTCATCCCTGCGGTCAAAGCACCCAAAAATTCTCAATTCTTGTGCCAAACTATATGGCCTGCCAAAAACAAAATTTTCCCACAAAAATCATAGTCAAAGGATGAGCCAAATTTCTTGGTAAATGTTGGTCAAACTCTTGCAACAATCCTGAAATTTGACCTTGCAATTTGCCCAGAAAATTTGTCCTTCTTCCACACGTGTGAGAGAGAGAAGATATGCCCAATAGCTACAAGAACCATTGAGAGAAGGGGAGAGAAGAAATGGGTGTGATGATGATGCCAAATTAGGTGAGAGGGAACTTGTATTTATACAAGTATTTGAGGGTCAAGAGTCACATCCATTAGGCTCCATGAGCCTACATGATGATGTGGTCAACCTGAACAATTTTCACGTGTGTGGGCATAAATTCAAAAACACACTTTTGCTTTTCGAAATTGGATAATATTTATATCAAATTTGGTCCTCTCGAAAAGAGGAATTTAATTTAATCATCATCTCCATCAAATGTGTTGTCCCAAGGTGGAATTTGGCCCTAGTTTCCAATTTTAATAAAGACACTACCTGGTAGGGAGAAGCTTTATCCTAAAAAATGAACACCAAATTTTGCAATACTTGTTTAATCAAAGGGAATCAAATTCTAGGCAAAGACGATGGAGTGAATTCTTAGGTGAGTATGACTTTGGAATTTCATACATTAAAGGGAAGGATAATGTGGTGGCAGATGCTCAAACTAGAAGGCCAAGGATCTTTTCCCCTATACCCATCAAGGTAGACTTGAGGGAGCTAGTACTAGAACATCTCTTGGAAGATAGATGGTATTTAAAAGTAATATTTAGGCTTGATAGTAAATATCCAAAAGAACCTAAGTTTGAGGGATATGAACTAGAAGATGATGGATTGTTACGATTCCATGGAAGGATGTATATCCCTGATAGTGGGGATATCTGAAACACCATCCTTAAGGGAACCCACATAGCACTATATTGTGCACATCCTAGTGTTAAAAAAATGTACGTTGACACAAGGAAACTCTTCTTTTGGGTAGGCATGAAGCACGATATTGTACAATTCATTGCAAATTGTCTTGAATGTTAGCAAGTGAAGACTGACCATCACCACCCAACGGGTCTCCTATAAATTCACGACACTCCTATGACCAAATGGGAGGTGATTTCTATGGATTTTATCATGAGGCTACATCTTACTCCACAAATGCACAATTCTATTCTGGTCGTGGTTGATAAACTAATGAAAAGTTCTCACTTTATTCCCATAAAAGATACTTACGAGGTTGTTGACATAGCTCGAGTATTTATAAATGAAATCATCAGAATTCAAGGAGTTCCTAATAAGATCATATCATATAGGGATACACGATTCACTCCAAGGTTTTAGACTTGTATGTAGTCAGTTTTAGGAACTCAACTAAATTTAAGTACAACTTATCACCCTGAGATTGATGGATAGACAGAAAGAGTGAACAAAGTAATAGAAGATATGCAGATAATGTATATTGTAGAACAGTAAATACACTGGGAAAAGTACTTTCCCTTGGTTGAATTTGAATACAATAACAATTACCACAATTCAATTAGAATGCCTGCATTTGAAGCATTATATGGCAAACCTTTTAGAAGATTTCTAAGTTGGGACAAATTAGAGGATAGGGTGATAGTTAGACCAGAACTAATTCAAGAGATGGAAGAGAAAGTAAAACAAATTAGGCAATGGTTAATGGAAGAACAAGATAGACAAAAAATCTATGTTGATACTCACAAGTAAGATATGAATTATGAAGTAATGTATTAAGTTTGTTTCCACATCAGACCAAACAAAAGCACCATCCGGTTTGGAAAAGGAACAAATTTTTCACCCAGATTTATTGGGCCATTTAAAGTTGAGGAAAAATTTGGACATGTCACCTATCATTTTGTGCTGCCACCCCCACTTGCATAAAATTCATAATATTTTTCATGTATATGTACAAACACATTACAGACCTGACAAATCTCATAACCTTCAATGGAAGGAACTAAAAGTATCAGACAAGGGAACCATTTCGGTTGAACCATTATGTATACTAGAACGTAGGGTTCGACAGCTCAAGAACCACTTGGTAGACCAAGTTAAGGTCCAATGGGACAAGTATAGTCCTAGATCGGCTACTTGGGAATACACGGAGACCATATGCCAGAAATACCCTAACTTGTTTTGATTTTGAAGCAATTAAAAACTTATTTGGTATATATTTACTTTATTTTGGCTATAAACTTGAGGCTATCATTTTGAACTATTCTATAACTATGAAAGATTACATGTAAGAATGATGTTTCAAATTATTATGCTTAATGTTGATGGTACATGGATACCAATATGGATTGTGTTATATGCTTAACATTGTTGGTACATGGATACCAATATGAAGTATGTTATATGCTTAACATTGTTGACACATGGATAATAATATGAATTATGTTATGGATGTGATATCTATAACTTTTATTTTTACGTATCAACATGAATGATGAGATGGAACTAAAATAATGGCTACACTTGATTACTTAAATGTGAAAGCTAACTTGCAGATATATTGGCTAGACATAGCCAAATATGTTATATGTACTCGAAGACCAATATCATTGTTGACACTTAATCCGAAGGGATTGGGTGAGATTGTATATTACTGTAAATTAGTAAATAAGGAAGGTCAAGAGACATTGGGAAGTGAATCCCAATAGTCTCACCTGCATGTATAAGTACACACACAATCTCCATCTAATGTATCTTTAGTTTTGCGGAGTTACCTCCTGGTCTAACATGGTATCAGAGCCAGTCCCTTTTTTGGCATTCCTGCCCTTGGTGTAACTCCCTCCTGTCTATGTTTTGCATTTTTGCATACTATCACTGTGCATTCAGATTGCTCCTACTGCATTCAGAATTTTTGCTGCATTTTGGCTTCTCCTAGCAGACCTGCCTCTCTGCCTCTACTCCTGCAATTCTGTAAAAATTTTGCATTCTTCTTTCACAACATACATTATTTTTCTTAGCAAATTCTGCTATCATTTTTTGCACATATCTGTGCAAATTATGAACCAAATGTTTTTGACTATCGCTCCCCTGGCAGGCAACTCACTCCCCTCACGCTGCTTATCGCTCCTCACAATCACTCATTCCCTCCCCTCACCGTCGCCTCACACCCCCTCTCCCCACCCATTCCCTCCCATCGCTTGTCGCTCTCCATTCCCTTGCACCATGTCGCTGCTCTCACCACCCCCCTCCCTCACACGCGCCCCTACTCTCACCACCCCCTCACACCCCGTCCTTGCTCTCACCACCCTCTCACACCCCGTCTCCCCTCTCCCCACCCCCTCCCTCACACCCACACCCCCTCGCGGCTCTCCCCATCCCCTCCCTCTCACCCGCACCCCCTCACGGCTCTCCACACCCCTCCCTCACACCTGCACCCGCTCGCGGCTCTCCCCACCCCTCCCTCACACCCGCACCCTCATCCCTGCTCTCCCCACCCCCTCGCGACTCTTCCCCACCCCATCCCTCACACCCCATCCCTGTAGACATTCCCCCATCCCTTCCCTTGGCCCTCCCCTTCCCTCTCCTCGACTTGTCCTCCCTCATCCAGTGCTCCCTCCCGCCATCGGCCTCCTCCCTGCGTCCTTTTTTTTTTACAAAAAATACCTCCCATAACGCCCCCCGGAAAATACCCCCCCCCCCCCCCCCCCCCCCAAAAAAAAAAAAAACGCCTCCCCCAGTAAATAAATCCCCCAAATAAACCCTCCCTTAGATAATACCTCTGTTTTTTTTCTCCCAAAATTTTTTTTACATAATTTTTTTTTTGAAGTGCAGATTTAAATCATAATTGAGTTTTTTTTAACCGTGGCAGCAAAGTGAGTTCTTTCCTTTTCTTTTCAAAAGATGCATTTTCTTATATTTATTGTGGGATTTGTTCTCTCTGGCAAGGAGAAGTATCCTGAATGGTCTCATAAAATCAATCACACTCTCATTTTTAAAGAGTTGTGGAGAGGAATTTTTGAAGGAGAAGGAGACCATCCACCAACAAAGCCCACTTCAGACAAGGAGATCGCAATTTGGGAAAACAAGAACTGCAAGGCCTATGCCTTGATTGCAGCTTTCGTAAATGAAGAGGTGAGTCACCATATTACACCATTTTCAAATTCCTATGAAGCCTTGAGAAAACTAAAAGAACTCTATGACTCACATTCAAAGCTCTATGACTCACAGTCACCCTCTTTCTTTAGCTTTAGAAGTAAGCTCTATCATGCATGACATTAAGAATACTGGTGTATAAGTTGGCATACCTCTCATAGAATATTTTAAGGCATCGTATCCCACTTACTCGCATTACCTTGAGTCATTGCAAGCAAGTGGAAACCTCATGAAAATCAACTTTGATTCCCTTGAGAAAAAATTTATAGAAAGAGAGAAGGCTTTGGGAAAGAGGACAATCCCTCTGTCTTCTAAGAGACTGTATGTTTTGCACATAGAGAAAATATTCATGCTCAATATTATTCCAGAGGAAGAGGTGGTCGAAGAGGAAGAGGAAGAAGAAATTTCAGAGGGAGGGGGGAAGACAAACTCAAACTGAAGAATCTCATCTTCATTGCATACGCTGCAATAAATACTGGCATGATGCATCTACATGTAAGCTTCCTTGGGATAAAATTGAGCAGCAAAGAAATCAAGAAAAAGGTAAAGCTCATGACAGATACAAAGGTAAAGCACCTGACTCCGCTCATTATGTTGTAGCACATTGTAATAATGGAGTAAATGAAGACTTGTTTGATGTTTCATTTACTTATTGGAGAAATGATTGGTTGCTAGATTCAGGAGAAAAATGTCACGTGACATTTAGAAAAGATTTTTTTAAAGAATTACTGACAAAGTTTATGGAGCAGTATACTTCACAGATAAATCCAAACTCAAGCCATTAGGGCTTGGCACAATCAGGCTTAAGCTGCCTGGTCTTCCAGATCATCTTCTACATGAGGTTATATACCTCCCTGAGTTGAGGAGAAATTTGTTTTCCTTGGTCCACATCCGCCAGAAAGGACACTCCATTCACATTTTTTATGGCAAGGTTGAGGTCAGAAAAGCATCATATCACTCACTTGTCATGGAGGGAATAGAAGAAGGAAGACTCCCGAAGCTGCAAGGTTCCTCTGCTCATGCAGAAAACTTTGCATTCAGTTCAAATCATGATGAAGGTAAATTCCCATCAAGTATTTTATGGCATGCTATATTTGGACACTTAAAATATGACAGCCTTCGATTGTTGAAGAAAAATGGTGTTACTGGACTGCCTACAATTCCTAGGAAACTTAAGCAAAGTGATGCTTGTATTCTAGGAAAGCATAGCAAACATCCATTTCATGATTCACATTCTAGAGCATATATAAAATTTGAGCTTATTCATTCAGATTTATGTGGGCCTGTGCCTATTGCTTCTCCAAATGGAAATAAATATATGATGGCATTGATTGATGATTACACCAGAATGTGTTGGGTTTACTTATTGAATAACAAATATGATGTTTTTCAAACATTCAAGAATTTTCATGCATGGTTTAAAATGATGCACAAACTCATATTGGCTCTATTCGCATTGATAATGGAAAAGAATAATCTTCAAACAAATTTGAAAACTATCTTCGTGAACATGGGATCAAACATCAAACAATTGTGCCCTATAATCCCCAACAGAACAGTGTAGCTGAAAGAATGAACACGACAATTTTAAATATGGTTCGCTCCATGATGTTTTTTAAGAATGTAAAATTGATGTTTTGGGCTGATGCAGTTCTATGTGTTGTATACATAAAGAATAGATGTCCTTCAAATTCAATCAGAAACAAAACTCCTTATCAAATGTGGCATGGCCACATTCCTTCGGTAAAGCATTTCAGGGTCTTTGGTTCCACCTGTTATGCTTTGATACCTAACGTAAAAAGGAATAAACTTGGTGCTAGAAGTCGAAAATGTATCTTCTTGGGGTATTCCAATACCACCAAAGGATATCGTCTCTATGATGAAGTCAATAAGAAGTTTGTAGTAGCAATAGATGTCATATTCCTTGAATCTTCCACGACTGACAATGTTGTTGAGTGATAAATTGATCACCTGGATAGATTCACACATGCAAAGTATTTTCAAGAATTTGATAATCATATTCCACATCTTGAAGGGTGAATTTGTATATTGAATCAATCTGTGGAATCATTTTCCAAAGCACTCTCTCCCCCACATGAAGAACCAACCACGGATGACACCTTAAATGATGTGATTGACAAAATTGAGAGGTTGAATCTTCATTCAATTCCAACTCAGTCAAATGAGCAGCCTAGGCCATCTCAAAAAGGTCCCCCAAAATGGATGACAAAGACACTAGAAAATGTTCGTCCCGATGAGGTTGGAAAGACAGGAACAAGAAGTTCCACTAGACAAAATGGAGGTGACATAGATAGTTTTGATTCACCTATTGATATGGATATTGCTTATAATTGTGAATTGAATTTGTCTACAGATCATGAACCAACTTCCTTCAAAGAAGTTGCTTCTCATGTTGAATGGAATGAAGCGATGCAGAAGGAGTATGATGCTTTGATAAAGATTGACACTTGGAAGATGGTTGATCCTCCTTTGGGAACCAAACCAATTGGCTGCAAGTGGGTCTACAAGAACAAGTACAAAGTAGATGGCTCACTTGACAAGCATAAAACCAAGCTTGTGGTAAAAGGTGTTGCACAGAAAGAAGGGGTCGATTATGAAGAAAAAATTTCCCCAACAGCAAAATGGGCCACCATCCGGACACTCTTTTCCCTAGCAGCTCAGAAGGGATGGAAAGTCCTTCATATGGATGTAAAAACCGCCTTTTTGAATGGATATCTAAAGGAGATAGTTTTTATGTCCCAGACAGAAGGATTTGTTGTGAAGGGCCAAGAACACAAAGTATGCAAACTTATAAAATCCTTGTATGGCCTCAAGCAAGCACTGCGAGCCTAGTATGAGAAATCAACTAAGCATATTCTGAAACTTGACTTCAAACATTTTGATCTTAATGATGCAACTTTTTCTGTTAAGAAAGTAGGAAAAACAATTGTATAGCTTGTGGTGTATGTAGATGATCTTTTTATGACAAGGAACAACGAGAGATATATTGCATCCATAAATAAAAAATTGAAGAAAGGTTTTGAAATGACTGATTTGGGCTACGTTCACTACTTTCTGGGTATTGAAGTAACTCAACATCCTAAATTTATATTCCTCTCTCAAAAGAATTACATTGGAGATCTTTTGAACAAGTTTGGCATGTATGCATGCAATCCCTTAACCACTCCAATAAAACAAAACTTGAAGCTCACATCCATTGAAGGGAAGTAATTCGAGGATGCAACAAAGTATATATAGCTTGTAGGAAGTCTTATATACATGACTACAAGTATTATCTACCTGACTATAAGTCTTATCTACCTGACTACCTCCACACCAGACATCTCATTTGTTGTTGGAATCCTCTCCAGGTTTATGAAAAAACCTTGTGAAGGACATTGGTCAGCTGCAAAAAGAGTTCTAAAGTACTTGAAGGGGACTGAAGACATTAGACTCAAATATACACATGTAGGCAACTTCATCTTGATCGGATACTCTGATTCAGACTTTGATGGGGACAAAGAAACTGGGGTATCTACTTCAGGTTATACCATGAGTCTTGGATCAGGAGTTGTATCATGGAGATCATGCAAACAATCAGTGCTAGCAGATTCCACAACCGAGGTAGAATATGTGGCAGCAGCTGAAGCAACAAAGGAAATTGTGTGGCTCGGGAAAATCCTAGAATATTTGCATATGAAACAAATACATTCAACACCACTCATGATCGACAACACTTCTACAATAAAGTTGGCCAATAACCCAAAGTTCCATGATTGAACAAATCACATCAATACAAAATATCATCTGATTCGAAATCATGTTGAGGCCAAAACTATCCATCTACGTCATTGTTCCACAAATGAGGATATTGCAGACATCTTCACCAAAGAGCTTGGAAGAGAAAAGTTTGAAAATTACAGAACGATGCTTTGACTCACCAACATCCCTTCAGATTAAAGGGTAGAATGTTGACACCTAATCCTAAGGGATTGGGAGAGATTGTATATTATTGTAAATTAGTAAAGAAGGAATTCCAAGAGACATTGGGAAGTGAATCCCAATAGTCTCACCTCCATGTATAAGTACACGCACAATCTCCATCTAATGCATCTTCAGTTTTGCGGAGTTACTTCCTGGCCTGACAATCATAAATGGAAACATATTAGGAATACATCGAAATTTTTATCTAAATACAATTGGTTTTGGATATATTGATGTGTATGTTATAATGTATGAACAAGTGTTTAAATTATAGATAGTATCGTTACCAAACTAACCACACGATGAAAAAACTCCAAGAACAATTGAGGCTTAATGAGATTCAATTATAGGGTGTTGACTTTGGTCCTACTAGGAGAGTTGGAGGTGTTACCCACCATTTATTCTCTAAAACCTGGATTCATGGGAGGAATGTGCGAGTCATGCTCCCCTAGACATGTGATGATGATTTTCGAATGCCTACTATGAAACTAGGTTGATATAGTCGACATTGTCACCCTTGAGGTTTATGAATGGTTATGTCAGTATAGTTTACACCATGGCATATTCCGATAGAGGACGAATAGGATGGGAGAAAAAGAGATTCAAAAGGATAGGGTGATTCTAGAATAGCTTGGGAGCCCATCTAGGGCAAGGCATGACTATTAAAGTTGTAAACCTGTAAATCTTCAAAACACAAATTTTGAGTGTCCTCACATTAAACGAGAATTCAATCACGGGACACGATCCTTACTTGATTATACAAATCTTAAAATAATTACTGATATATGTAAATTGTAACTTCGGGACGAATTTTTTCAGAAGGATGAGTGTATGTAATGACCCATCTCAAATTATAAGGAGCATAGAAATATTAGCACGCATAAGAGACATACATATGATAGCTACATATAAATGCATCGCATGCACTGCACTATTATACTTACTAATTAATTATAATAAAAAAATCCAAGTATAAGGTAATGAATTAATTATTGAAACACTTAGATAAATACAATGGATTATTCAAAATAAAAGGGAGTTTATATATATCTGTGTGTGTGTGCTTTTAGAGAATCAGGTATGTTTATATTAATTCAAAAAGGATCTGAGGCTTATGCTCAGTGATTGTACAACTAGGGACCCAATGTCTAGGGTGTTTCCAAACAAGCAAAATCCACCTACTCTATTTCTTACATTCAGACTAGCAATTTCCCAATGACTAGAAAACCTTCTAATGAAAACAAATTGCTACAGTAAGAGACAAAAATACATGACAGGCTAAGGCAGAGGGTCCCATGATTCCCCCTCATCACAAAGGAGGGATCCCGCATGCAAAGAGACAACAATGTTGGCCTCAAGGTCCGCTTCTATGTTATTTTTCCATAGGACATGAAAGAATTGAAGTCTGTCAAATGACCCGATCAGCTTCTTAATACGATCAAACAGTAGTCATAAGCGAAGGTCTTTAGGGACTGATTTTTTCACAATCAGGCTAATGAGATTTTGTGAATCTCCAATGACTCAAGCCTCCTTGATACCATGTTTTTGCAGTTGTTTCAAGCCTTGGAGGAGGGCCATGGATTTTGCTTGATTGTTCAAGGAAATCCCAAAACCCCAGGCAAAGTGGGAGATGATTTGGTCTGAAGGGAAACGGATAATTCCTCCGCCTCTAGCCTTCCCCGGATTCCCCTTTGTTGCGTCATCAAAAAACATTGTGTGGATGTTTGATCTGCTTCTCCATTTGTTGAAGTCCTCATCCTCTAACCTGATTTTCCATTCTTCTCTGCCCTTCTCCATATTTTGTATCGTGGGATGATTTATCCCCAACTGTTGACACCACTCCCTGCATTGTTGATTTAAGCCACCAGCCCACTTCTGGTTCACCTTGGCCTGCATTATTTCTTTGAAGAGGCTTTTAATTTTCACACCGGTTTGCTGCTGGTTTAGGGCCTTCTTTTGAAATACCCAGTTGTTTCTTTCAAGCCATATCTTCCAGAAAATAAGCTTTGGGATAATCATCCATCCCACGAAGGGCCAACCTCACCCGGGGAAGGACTTAGGGAACAGGTCTCCCAAAAAATACAACAAGTTCATGGTGTTGGATGGGAGGTTGGGGTTGCTAGTCCAGATCAGTAGAAGTTCGTTCCATATGTCCCAAGCATAGCTGCACTTAAGGAATATGTGAACCAAGGATTCCTCCTGTTGCTGACAGAGCGGGCACCGAGAGGGGTTGTAGAAGCCACGGTGCTGCAAATTTTCAGCAGTGAGGATGCTACTATGCCCCAGCTTCCAAGTGAACATGTCGATCTTCGGGATGCTTTTGACCTGCCAAATCCCTTTCCAAATCACAGGGTTGCGGGGAACAGAGGGGATGGATTTAAGATAACTGGAACCTTCAGCTGCGGAGTAGCATCCCTTCGAGGAAGCCCAACCCCTTCTGTCTTTTTTCCTGATGTTTAGAGGGGCTTTCCCAGCCAGCGCCACCATGAATTTGGCCCAATCTTGCTCCAAATGAGCAGGAATCTCTATTTTCTACCACATTGCCCAGTTGTTGTTTTCTCAATCTGAGATGTCCCATGGCGTGCAACGACCATCTGCGATCATCCACGTTTTTAGTTCCAACAACTCAAGATCCTCCCTAATTGCTTTTGTGTTCATGAAGTTATCCAAGCTACGAAGACGCCTTCCAAAACTGTATTTTTTACACAAAGCAATTTGTGCCCATCCAAGATTCCTTGCAACCTGCCGCCATAAGATCTTGGCTCCCAGGGCTATGTTGTGCTCCTTGAGATATTTTATGTGAAGATGACCTTCCAACAACGGCAAAGAAATATTATATCAACTAATCAGTGGAATTCTCATATCATTATTCTTCCCTCCCTTCCAGAAGAAGGAACGAATGAATTTCTACATCTTGAGAAGGATGCCCATAGGAGCCAACAATATAAACATCTGAAAATTTGGAAGACTGTTAAGTACAGATTTAATAAGGATGGTCTTACCTGCTAGATTGAGCCATGACGTGCCCTAGGCTTGCATTTTGAGCTTGAATTTGTCCAGAAAGGGGAGCCGGTCTCTCCCACTCAGACGTCCTTGAAAGATCGACAGCCCAAGATATTTGAAACACCCCCATTTTTTGGATCCTTTGAAACCCAGAATCCTATTGATCGTGCTTAGCCTGAGGCCAGATAGGTTCCAAGCATAGATGAAGCATTTTCCTGTATTAATTTCACTCCCAGACTCAAGGCAGTAGCTATCTAGCTCCAATTTGAAGCGGGAGGCCGAGACGGTGGAAGCACCCCTCAGGAGAATGGAGTCATCAGCAAATAGAGCGTGATTTATGTCTCTGACTCCCCTAGTGATTCGAAGACCCATAATCTCTTGCTCGATTTGTCTTTTCTTTAGCATAAAACTGAGGACAAAGGCTTGAATAACAAAGAGAAGAGGGGATAAAGGGAATCCTTGCTTTATCCCACGACTAACCTTGAAGAATTCCACAACACGCCCATTGATGAGAGGAGCAATCCATGGTTCCGCAATGCAAGCCTTGACCCATCTTATAAAGCGGCATTCATACCCAAATTGTTGCATGTCCCCAAATAGAAATTTGCGCCTAACTCTGTCAAATGCACTAGCCAGGTCCAGCTTGATAGTCATACCTTTTTCTCTTCTTTAGATGCTCGAATGGATCATTTCCTGAACTGGAATGAAATTATCAGTTATCTGCCTACCTTTGACGAATCCCCCTTGATTGTCAGGAATGATATCTGGAAGAAGTCCTTTCAGTATGTTGACCATGACTTTAGTGATAACCTTGTAGCCAATATTGCAGAGAGAAATTGGCCCGAATCTATCGAAATTGTTTGCACCTTTCTCTGTTGGAATAAGAGCCAAGAAGGTCGAGTTGGTGCTACCCCCAAGATTGTGGAAGGTCTAGGACTTTAAGATAATTTTGTGGAGATCATTTTTGACAATGTTCCAACAAGTTTTGATGAATCGAGCAGTGAATCCATCCGGCCTAGGAGTATTTTCCGGATCCATATCATGAAGGGCTTGCTTGATTTCATTAACGGTGACAAGAGTAATCAGCATGGCATTAATTTGGGCATTGACCTTTGGAGGGACCAACTCGAGCAGATTGGAGCTAAGATTTGCTTGCTTGTCCTCCGAGTACAGTTCTTTGAAGTTTTGATGGGCAGCTTGTTTGATGCTGGTAGGGTCGAAGAAGGATTGATCTCCAAATTTTATCTCCACTATAGAGTTAAATTTTCTTCTAGATTGAGACTGCTTATGGAAGAAAGATGTGTTTCTATCCCCAGCTTGTAGCCTGATGCGAGATTTAAGTCTCCAGAATTCCTCCTCCCAAATACAGGCCTTATGGAGATTAGCCTAGAGCTCCTCTTCCAGGATAAGGTTGTCCTTCGAGAATTCCATATCTTCGATATGTTTTTGGTGGCTCTCCAAACAAGCCTGGGAAACCTGCCTTGACTCGGACAGAGAGGGGAGAGCTTTAGCCCAGCTTTTGAGGGTTTTCTTCACTCTCCTCGGTTTTTCTTCCCACACAAAGAAGTGGGAACCATTGAAAGTTTGTTTCAAGACTTCCTCAACTCTATCCAAAAAGTCAATTTGTTGCACCCAGAAGGCACCGAAACAGAAGGGAATAGGCCCCAGATTCATGTGTGGCTTCAACTCAAGCCTAATGGGCTTGTGGTCAGAGACCAACAAAGAAAGAATAGCAGAACAAACATTAGGACCTAAGAGAAAGAAGGAGCTTTGAATGAGAAAATGATCTAACCTTGCAGCAATGTGGCCTGGACCCATTCTTCTATTGGTCCATGTATATTTTCCCTTTGGAGGCTTGATGTCCAATAGATCCCAGTCCTGAATGAGTTCCTCCACCCATTCCCTGGCTGGATCCCTTGCAATGCTTCCCCCTCACTTATCCTCTTGGCTTAAAGTAATGTTCATGTCTCCAGCGAGAACGACATTAATCATCCGAATCTCATTTTCTAGGTCCCTAATGGATTCCCAACAGGTTTTTTTGTCTCCCAGAAGGGCCAGAGCATAAATGTTGAACATAATCAAAGTTTCTTCGGTGTGGAGATGCAAAAACTAAGCAAAAATCTAGTTTGAGTTAAGTTTAACCAGAATTTTCTCAAAGCATTTCTCGTCCCATAGGATTCCCAGCCCTCCTGAGGCATCTCTAGAGGAGACTGTGACACCTCCTCCTTTTCCCCAAAATTGTTTTCTTTTATGGATAAAGTCCTTTTCCTCCATTTTGGTCTCCTATATGTGAAGAATTTCGGGCTTTTCCAACCTTACTATACTTTTCATTGCTCCTTCTTTTAGGTTGCTCCCCATCCCTCTATAGTTCCAGAATACGATCTTCATTACTTCCTTTTTTGAGCTAAGAGGGCTCCCTTAGATCCCTGACTTTGATTTCTGTGTGTTTTAGGGTTTTTTACCAACATCTTTTCTAGGGTCGGCTGGGTCCCCTGCAATTTCTCTTTATACTTTCCGTGTTCTCTTTTTTACCCAAAGGATTTCCATCCCCTGTAGATCTTCTAACCAAATTTTGGGAGTCCCCAATTTCTCCTTCTTCCTCTGACTCCTCTGAATCCATATCTTCCCCCTCGGAGATAGCCTCTTTCGTTCCTCCAGGATATTCACCAATATTTAGTGGTTCTAGGGTTTCCTGCATTTGAAGATCCTTTTGCATGATCTGTGGGTCAATTTCTTGGACTTCCTCTATCTCTGAGCTCAAGGCTACAAAACTATTCTCTTGGCCTTTCTGGGAGGGTTTAGCTTTAGGAATACTCCTCATGGTAGTTGAGCTTCCCTTTCCTTTCTTCGTTTGCCCTGACTTAGGGCTCGTTTTAGATTTCTTGGATTTTTGTCATCCTTCTTCTTTATCATTTTCTGGGGCTACATTTTTGGGACATTTCTTGGTGAAATGGCCATACTCATGACATCTGCGGCATTTGAACGACAGCTGTTCATAATCTAGTTTATGCAGATGGGACCAGTTCCCCACTGTTAGCTTAATGGCTTCTGACAACCCAAATTCAAGATCCACCTCCACACAGATTCTGGCACAGTCGTATTGGTCCTTGTTGTTTTCTCTATCTATGAATTTCCCAAGGGAATTGCTGATTTGTTTCATTGATTCCCAGTTCCAGAAGTGCATCGGTAAGTTTGGGAGCCGGACCCAGACTGGAACGACAGATGGGACATCCTCCGAGGGATCGAAGTCAGGAGTCCAACGATTTAGGTACAACCCTTGGGTCCCCATGAAATAGGGTCCGCTTCTAAAAATCAGGTCCTTGTCTTCCTTCGTGTTGAATTCAAACAGGAAATAACCTCGCCCTAGGAATTATGAGGTGACACTATTGGTAATAAGGGCCTTGGTTATTTTTGGTGAGGGCCATAAGCCCATGAACTGGTCAACTAGAGCTTGATCCGCAAGGGAAAGGGCCACTCACATTGGACCCTCAGGTGGGAGTGCCACCGAGGGGATCTCATCAAGCCACTTGAAAATTTTGGAGGAGAGTTGCTTCTTCTTCTTTGGCTGGGAAGCGATCAGGAGCTTGAACGCCTCGATCTAAGGAGGAGGAGGAGGAGGTGGTGGTGGAGGCGGAGGAGGATCCTGAGAATCCACCATTGGACCGAGCCCAAGCCAGGGCCAGCACCCCGACGACACCACCCTGATGCAGAACCAGAAACCCTAAGCGCAGCGGAGGGCAGAGCGTGGGCTCAACAACAAAAAAATGTAAAACAACTAAATTGATCCAAATTATATATATATATATATATATATATATATATATATATATATATAAAGTGATGAATGACATAAAAATTTCAATAATTAAAACCCAAACAACTTCAATAATTAATTATATAAATTTATAAGATATGAATTAAGTTAATAAACTTTAAAAAAAAGTGTAATTTAATAAATAGTATTAAATATTTATTAAAATATGAATTACTTAACTATGTTGTCACTTGAACTAAATATTTAATTTATGACCGCCAACTCTTTAACACTTACAAAAGTGTCACCGCCTCTAAAATTAATAAAAAAAGATCCTTTTGGATGTCAGGTGACCGAAAAAGAGCAAAGAAATCATATTAAATTAGTGATGTTGAGATGGTGGGGAGTTTGGTGGAGATGGTGATGAGAACGAAGAAGGCATTTGGGGGGGGGGGGTTATTTGGTTTTTCCAGTGAAACAAAGACAAAAGAAGAAATATCAAGAGAGTCTCGAACATAGAGGGAGTTTGAGCAATTGTTCTTGGAGCTTTGGGCACATGGGACAAAAGACCTCAATTTCAAAGTATTTTGGATCTAGGAACCAAATAGGTTGATCTTATATATGTTATGAGAAAAGGTCGATTTGGTAGGACGAGCATATTGGGAGCTACAAATTAGGGATGTTGAGATGGTGGGGAGTTTGGGGGAGACGGTGATGTTTTGGGGATATAGGGAGAACGAAGAAGGCATAGGGGGGGGTTTATTTGGTCTTTCCAGTGAATCAAATATGAAGGAGGAAATACCAAGAGAGTCACAAACAAAGAAGAAGTTTGAGAAATTGTCTTGTAGCTTTGGGCATGGGGTCCAAAATACCTCAATTTCGAAGTATTTTAGATCTAGGAACCAAATAGGTTGATCCCGGATATGCTAGGAGAAAAAGGTCGGTTTGGTAGCATGAGCATATTGGGAGCTACGACAACCAGAATTGACTTCAAACGAGATTTCCAAATACATATTTGCAATTAAATGATTAAATTTAGTTTTAATTTTGGTTATCTGGTTAAATAAAAGTTAAGGACATTAAAATATATATCTTTTATTTAGTTTTTATCAAATTACAATTTAGAAGGATATATGTATTGGAAGGAGCCATTTTCATGCATTGCAGGTGGATATGGAGATGAAATATGCAAACTTTTATGGAACAAGAGGATTGGCTTTTTGAAAATGTTTGAAACCATGGAATTTTTTCCATTCATGCTCTTGCTCACAAGGTATTGGAGTTTAATATTTATATGCATTTAGCTATGTTTTTTGAGTAGTAGAGATGAACCATGTTTTTATATTTTGAAATTTTAAATCAAAGTAGTTGTTGGTGGATGGTTCATATGGTCTTTTTATTACAGTGCAAAAAATCATGTGTAAAAGAAAGAGAAAAAAATTCTTGAGAATTTGTGTCTTAAGATACTTCAAATGTGGGATTGAATGAGGATGGAAATTTTTGAGATATGTCCAAGTTACGTTGGTGAAAATAATCTATTAATGTAAGAGATCTAAATTTCTTACCACATGGTTTAAAGAAAACCAAGAGGGGAGAGACTTCAACCAATCATACAATACCCTTCCTTTCATCCATAATTATTGGTAAATTAGAATATAAAAAAATTATCATATTAAGGTGCTATTAGAGTTGATAGAACAAACATCCCATAAAATAATACAATAGGAAATCACAATATGTAGGAGGAAAAGAAACCTCATAATCACATGGCAATCGATTCTCTTATTTGCAAAGGGTGGAATAAGAATATATAAGACACACTTAACTTACTTAGACCACATCACACATACAAGAAAGCATAGAATCCAAGCTTCAATTCACAACCTTGGAATGATGGCACCCAAGCATGTTGAAATAAACAAGATAATGCTTATAACTTTGGCATTGGTGTCTTAAATCAAGTAATTAAAACAAAAAAGGATGAGGTAACATTGGACACCAATACAATCAATTGAAAATAATGATTATGAGAAGGGTTAGAAGGTAGAGAACAACGTCAAGGCATTTCATTTTCATACTAAGGTAATAGTTGCAATGCAGCATAGTCCTTGCATCTACCACTAATTAATTGACTAAAGGTTGTGCAGAGTGCAGAGAATACTCTGCACAATGAAACGTCTTTGCATGATGAAATTTCTTAGCACAAAACTCTTCATTTTCATACAAATTTACTAGTTACAATGCAGCATAGTCCTTGCCTCTACCACTAATTAACTGATTAAAGGTTGTGCAGAGTGCAGAGAAAACTCTGTACAATGAAAGGTATTTACACAATGAAATCTCTCAACACAAAACTCTCTACACATTCAAAGTTTTTCAATCTTACGTGGTTTTTAATTGAAGAAGAGTGAATCAGATTCTCCACAGTGTTAGCAGAAATTGGTTGACGTTTCGAATCCCAATGGGGATCCATCTTATCCACACAAAGCTCTCTATGCAATGAAAACACTCTGCACAATGAAATTTATCAGCACAAATCTCTTTGCACAAGCTTCAATGGTAGTTTAAAGACTCATGAATATGCAACAACGAAGTGTGAAGCTAAACTTGGAATAACATATTCATTCAATAGCCAATTTTTTTTACTATTAACATAAATCTAATGTTAGTAAAGCCAATCCACCAAAAGATAATATAATATAATTAATATAATGTGCTTGCATTAATTGTGGATATATGATATTAACTTGTATTAAAATAGCGGATTAGCTTTACTAACATTGACTATTTAATTAATATTAATATTCAATCAATTCATTTTAATATCGAAATATTATATAAGTTGTATTGCTCTATTGTTGCTTTAGTCTTGTGGTTTTGTTGGCTATGTGTATTTCATTGGTTTTTATTGATTTGTATAGTATGTCAATTTTCTTAGGGCTATATTGTTCTCTGTTGTAGATAATTGCATTTTGAACTTTTCATTATTTATATATTTCACTCTGTTATCACAAAAAAATGGTCACTTAGCCATTTCTAAGTAAGTGGATCAAAATACACCGTGTAAGAAATAATTTGATAAACCATATTTTATTAAGTTATTTCTAATTAAAACAAGAAACCCCATGAGGAATAATTAAATAAATCATTATTTATTTGGTTTTCCTCTAGGAATAATTAATCAAATCATTATTTAGTTAATATTTATTGTCACATTTGACCCAATCATGAGAAATAGTTAAATAAATCATTGTTTATTTTATTTTTCTCTAAGGAATAATTAATTAAATCATTATTTAGTTAATTTTCCTTGTCAAATTTGACTAAAACACTCACGTATGATTAAACCAATCATTATTTGTTTAATGTTCCTAAACCACTTCCTTGAAATAAAAAATAAATCATTTGTTTGTTTATTATCTCTAATAAAGGTATTCAACCAATTTAAATATCTTTTCCCCTTAAAAAATATAATAAATTATTCCAAACGATTAAATCTAGATTGTGGTTAATAATATTTTATTGTTTTCCATTTTTTAGAATAACCCAATATTTTGTTATAAATAAGAGGGTTTTCCATCCATTCCTCACCATGATCAATTGTCATCATCGTTATTATTTTCCTTTTTCATTTGAGCTCCCATCTGAGTTAAACACATATTTTTGGGTTTCACACATCAAAGAGAGAAAGATTCATAAAATTGAACCATTGGGGACAACCAAAGGACCTATCCCATTTGAGGGGGAATTCTAGCCATCATATGAGTCTCCTTCACCAGGTGTAACACACTAATCATAATATAGCATTCATTCTTTTAAATTGCTTTGTCCATGGTATGAGGTTTTACATTAGTTCATCTTTTTTTTGTTTAATATATTTTGCTGCACAAATCTATTGCATATATGACGAATTAGACGGCCATATATGTTGTTAGGGCCATTAGTCACTCGTGGATTAAGTAAAGCCTTTTTTGTACACCTTCCAAAATATTTTACACTAACACACCCCATAACATCTTAACATCATTAGCAATGATGTAGAAAGAACAATAACAATATTGCAGTGGAACATAAAGGAACAATAGAAGAAAAGAATGCACAAAGGAGGACACCGGGATTTTGGTTAGAGACTAAGGAAAAACCCCACAAGGGGGAAACCCATCCAAGATTCTTCTTCTATTAGATATTCATCAATTTTTTAGTTGAGATACAAAGTACATCCATAAATAGATACATTATTACATCAGGCCTCCTAGGACCTATTGTCGCCCGGATTGTACATGCACCATGACAACTGCTCAGGGCAAGGGTTGTCACTCTGATCCCCGCCCACTCCATTCTAGTTGTCTCCCAACAACAGGCTATGGGGTTTAGTCCCTATGGAATGAGGTGAAGGAAAACAAGTTGGAAACCAACTTGTTCGGGAGACATGGATGATTGGCCTAGCCACTTGGTCACAATTTGAGCAATATTATTAATTAGATTAGATTTTAAAGTATGAGACTAGTGCCTTAATGTTGAGAATTTGAAAGGTTGTAGGTTAATACAAATTCTCTTCTAGATAATTACTTGTGAACGTACTTGAGGTACTTATGTCTTCTCTTCTTTTAGTTAAGTCAAACTTTCATCAAGTTAATTATCAAAACACAAAAATACAAAGATTTGGCTCACATTTCTTAACTATGTATATCAACCACTTGCTATTACAAACTGTTATTGACCATCCACAAACTGTATTCTTCCTTCAATTCTGCATTCATAGATTAGCCTTTATCTGCATTTATTTTTTTCCCTAATTCTCTGTCTTGTCCGCACTTAGTTACTGTGGTGCATCCACACTTTTGTTGTGATTTATCATTCTTATTCTTCTCCAAAACAGTCTGCAATACTAACCATGCTTATCCGCAAATTCTGTAGAATCCACATTTCTGTTCTTCTTTTGTATGTCTGCACTTGTTGTAAGTTCCATACTATCTTTATATAGATATTTACTCTGCCTCTGCTGTGATATATGCACTATCTTATATATATGTTGTCTCTATTGTAGTATCTGCACTTAACTTAGTATATAGATCCGATGTCTCTATTGTGATAGTTCCGTAATATACTCCCTGCGATGGTGGCTCAGAATTATCCGCAATTTATAGAGGAAACTGCATTCAATCTGTCCACTTGGCTTGTCTGCATGATATGTTATCGCTTATCAGAGTAATCCGCATTTGAACTTCAGAGATGACCAAAGCTTGTATGTTCTAATGGTCCGCAGAACAATAGTATTTATAGAGACAGATTCTCTGTCTTGAGGCTGACCATACCTAGATGAAAAATGACTTATCTTGTTGATGAAGGCCAACTTCAATATTGTGCTTTAGGCCGACTATAACCCAGTATGTAGCTTATCTTCCAACATGTATTGAGAGCTGAATAAATCATCCTTCCATGATTTCTTTGAAAAGGTCTTGGAGCATATATTAGACCAAATTATTCATACACACATGACACTAAATTACATTTTATTATCTTTGTCTTCTTCTTTACATAAATACATAGTCAACATGAAGACTGGCCTAGTTACACTTTTCAACACTCCCTCTTAACTAGGGAGGTATTCATACAGGTACATGGTCACTTTCAAACTGAAGAATCTCATAAGAAGAATTGGATTGGTAATCGCATTTGTATAGCATCATATCAACCAGCATTGTCCTAGTGTAAGGTCGTGACTAACAACCCCATCTCTCAACGAGACAATGGGCTGTAATGCTGGTGAGACACATGACTTATAGACACCTTCGTCATTGTCTCTCCAAGGTACATACTCCACCTGGGTGTTCTCAAAGTATGACCTTCTTGGACTATTCTCCTCTTGGGTAGCTAGCCCTCAAAGAATACCGATCCCCGACTTCTCTTATCTTGAAATCCCTAACACATTCTCAAAGAGTATCAAATTCCAGATGATTACCCAATCCTCCATTCTATCTTCCCAAGGCCAAACTGATGTGTCTATCTCTCCTTCTCAACCAGGGAGGACCTTATTCCACAAGGGAATGTACTCATTCCTATACAAGGAATGTACCTAAGCTCATTCTTAGGAATTACCAAGTTTCTTCCAAGTAATAAACTTATCATCAGGCTCCCTCTTAACCAGGGACCTCTAGCAGTAATGGTGAGACACCCAGCTGCTAATGAAGAATTCTTTTCCTCGATGTCATGGATTTCAATATTGAGGAATCGCCAACTTTTTGCTTCATAGGTCACAGATCATCCATCACTTTCATCCTAAGTCATGTCAACTATCGAAAATTGATTCATCAGATTTCCTTATCTGGTCCACTGTTATGCCATGTTGCTTTCCTTCGAATCATCTCCAAGGATCATGCATCCTTTCTCATAATTAGCGGCCCTGCACAAATTCTTCCAGATAAACATATTCATATGAGCCTTTTACAACAAAAGTTACCTTAGTGACGATCTTTCGCCATGACATATTCTTGTAGGCATCGGAATCCTTCATACAGATTGACACATCTCCTAATGATATGCTTTTTGCCAAAGTTCTTCTTCTTTACCGAACTTCTATCAGAGTCTACATATCTTTTCAGGAGATCTCTTAGTCACATATTTTTGGCTTCTGGATGGTAACTGCCTCTTAACATGGTTTCATTTCATAATCTCTTCCTATCTGCACATTCTTTATTCCCAGGAACTTACAATCTTTCTAGTTTCTTGTTCATATACAACCACCTCATATTCCATGAGGACATATTATGTTGATTTCATCTGTCCGTGCACTGAGAGATACTCTCATAATTCCAAATATAGAAGTTCATTACCTGCAACCATATGACATGACTTCACAGCATCCAATGTTTATCATATAAATATATACATACCTCATACCCTTTTACCCTTGAGTCATCTTCAAGAATAAAGAGCTTCATTCTCTTGGCATGCTCCATCAATATCCTAGAAATATGTTTCCATGATGACCCTTGCTTTTGATGACTGCTTTTGTATTTTTAATGTTATCAGAGAGGTTTTCCGGGAGTTTATTCACCAAGAGCTCCTCCCATGCTTTCTTCAAGATGCTACACTGCTTCCTATCATATCACCAACAGAAATCACTTAAATAAGAAGATGATCTCAATCGTAGTGTAGATCCCTTGCTTCTTCTTTCTTAGATATTCTTTGAATTAGGTTCTTCTTTTTCTTCAAAACTATTTCCTTCAACTTGTCTTCTTCCATATAAACCCTAGGTTGATGAGTGAGGTAACTTGTCCCATGATTTTGTTACCCTCATGATCATATGATTTCTTGTTTCTTATACTTGCATGATGTGACATCGCATCAATTCTTAAGTAGAATATAGGAGCTATAAAGAGACTTATTATGAGCTCTTACTCCCTCTTTCCATCCACTCCTTCCATCATTTATGGTGACAAGAAATTTCTTGTACTATTCATAATTCTTCTTTTAGATTCTTTTATTTCTCCAGTATTGTTCATGTGAGAGAACATTAAGAGTTCCTTTCCATGAATTCAAAGGAGACCTTTATCTATGAATTCAGTTATCTATGAGGACCATGACTATCCTCCTTGTTTTATGCAAGGATCTTCGGTAATACAACCACCTCATATATCTCCTTGCAAAACGAATTCATTTAACCAAAATTAAAATGAAAATGAAAGATACTTACTTGGCAAGTGAAGAGGAGATCTGCACCTTTTTCTTCTTTGAATGATCTTCTTCTTAGGTTGTTCCAGACTTGAGATCACATGTTGTCCATTTGTGTAGCTGATCTTTCAGACTATATTATTCCAAAGCGAATTATGATAGTTTCATAGCTCTACTACTATGGTAGCACTAATGACCGAAGTCTTTATCCCTTCCCATCTATATTACGCACTGTGTAATTCACACTATGTTATCTGCACTATGAAACTTTAGATTTCAACGCATTCCATCAGGTGATATGTCTATGTCCCTTCTATGCATCAATCATAGACTTGATCTCGCTTTTATTGTACGTGTATATCATCGAGTTTATCTTAGAATTGTTCCTATTCTCTTCTTAGTATATAGCCATGTTCCTTGTTCTGCAATCTATTGTATTTTATCACATAAACCTCATCGAAAAACTCAGAGAAGGTCGAGGTTTTGACCACCTCTTTCTGCGCAGTTTATGGGGAATATATAGTTGACCCTGACTGCTATTTTTTGATAATTTCACTTGTAAACACTTGTAATTTTCTTACTGATATCTTTATATACCTGAAACTGTGCTATCCGAGTTTTTCTTTCTTTTTCAAACTTATATACCATCGAGAATCTCAGATTGAGTCTGAATTGTGGGGATGTATGTATGCCGAGACCGTGGTTAGGATGATTGTGTAATATTTGTGCTATAAGCACTGCAATGTAACCAACCTGAGATTGTAACCTCCAAACTGAAGTGGATTTGTATCACTGATAGCCCTTTCTTGTAACCAAAGCTCTGAAACCATGTTGATAATTTGAAAGGTTGTAGGATAATACAAATTCTCTTCTAGATAATTACTTGTGAATGTACTTGAGGTACTTATGTCTTCTCTTCTTTTAGTCAAGTCAATCTTTCATCAGGTCAATTATCAAAACACAAAAACACAAAGATTAGGCTCACGGTCCTTAACTATGTATATCAACCACTTGCTATTACGAATTGTTATTGACCATCCACAGATTGTCTTCTTCCTTCAATTCCACATTCACAGATTAGCCTTTATCTGCATTTATTTGTTGCCCTAATTCTCTGGCTTGTCCGCACTTAGTTATTGTGGTGCATCCACACTTTTGTTGTGGTTTATCATGCTTATTCTTCTCCAAAACAGTTCGCAATGCTAATCATGCTTATCCACAACTTCTGTAGAATCTACATTTATGTTCTTCTTTTGTATGTCCGCACGTGCTATAAGTTCCATACTATCTTTGTATATATATTTACTTTTCCTTTGTTGTAATATCTGCACTATCTTATATATATTTTGTCTCTGTTGTAGTATCTGCACTTAACTTATTATATAGATCCGTTGTCTCTACTGTGATAGTTCCGTAATATACTTCCCACAATGGTGGCTCAGACTTATCCACAATTTATAGAGGAAATTGCATTCAATCTCTCCACTTGGCTTGTTCACATGATATGTTATCACTTATCAGAGTAATCCGCATTTGAACTTCAGAGATGACTGAAGTTTGTATGTTCTAATGGTCCGCAGAGCAATAGTATTTATAGAGACAGATTCTCCACCTTGAGGCCGACCATACCTTTAGATGAAAACTGACTTATCTTGTTGATGAAGGCTGACTTTAATATTGTGCTTTAGGCCGACTATAACCCAATATTGTAGCTTATCTTCCAACGTGTATTGAGAACTGAATAAATCATCCTTCCATGATTTCTTTAACAAGGTCTTGGAGCATATACTAGACCAAATTCTTCATACACACATGACATTAAATTACATTTTATTATCTTTGTCTTCTTCTTTACATAAATACATAGTCAACATGAAGACCGACCTAGTTACACTTTTCAACACTTAATGGAGTCACAAATTATTGCTTATAATAAATTGGAACCAAATGACTAGATGGACACCCACTGCTTGAAATGCTTGACTAACTTATATGATATGCAAGTTCTAGAATCTATGTGTGATGCAATGATCTTGGTTTATTTTAATTCTATGCCTAATCTATGCTTTCCTCTAACTATTTTGAGAAATAATCCTCATAGTAAGTTGTAAAATGGAAGCCAACAGGAAGCAGACAACGAAATGATTAATGATAACTCCAACTGTGTTCCACTCACCCAATGCTTCTAGCACTGCAGAGGCTATGGCTCTGACGACTGCAAGATCATTGTCTTAACTACTAGGAGAATTTGAATCTCTCAAGCTAGTTTGAAAAGGGTTTCCCTAAATATCTATCAACCTAGCTTATGCTAGGAGGTGAATTATTAATGCAATATAGACTTAGTATGCTTGTGTAAGAAATTATGAGTGAAATTATCTTGAGTTAATATTGTTTGTGTTACTTAAGTACTTGGCGTGAATTATCTTAAAGCAAGACTACTTAACAATATCGAGATACAATCTTAAACAAGATAAGCACAAAACTTCACCAAAATCCCACAAGATGTAAAATGCCAATATTTCAACAATGTTCAATATCACGTAAGATAAACCAATCACCATTCAAGATAGCCAATGAAAAATTTAGATGCCAAGACTTAGAGTAATTTTTTAGTTATATACCTAACACAAAGATACCAATTAGATTCCAATTATCACAAAATCATATCTAGAGCTTAAATTTAGGAGTGCTTTAGGTGCCAAATTCTTGAAATTTTATACACTTGGAGTAAGCCACACAAGTGTTAGATCTCAATAGTCAAATCATCAATATTACTTCAGAATATTCAACGCTTATTAGTGTTATGATAGTTGTAGAAAAATCACTCTAAATTGTAGAATTTTCCCAACACATGAAGTACAAAACTTTCCAATGACCAACATAAGTAAATCTATGTATCTAGCTTACTTTGTGATAATGTATTCAGTAATATTTTAGATTTTTAATATGTTATTACAACAATAGATTGACCCACAAATCAGCAAACTAGTGATGTTAGAACCAATGCCCACTACATCCAAAATAGTAAAAAAATAACCCAACTTGAAAAAAATAATTTTTTAGGGTTTTTAGGCGGTGTGATTCAGAAAATTTCAGATCTGATATTTTTACTACAACAATGAATAATTGGCAGATCAAAAATCTAATGAGACTATAATCAGTGCCCTAAATGCCCAAAAGTAACAAGAATTCACCAGAACTCGTATTTTTTTAATCCAATTTAGATGTATGCTTCATAAATTTTCAAATATGAACTTTTTAGTTATGTAGTAAAATCTAGCAAGCATAAAAGTTAGATCTAGGCCAAATCCGAGATGCCTAAATGGCCAAAACTCATGAAAATTTAGATTTTACAATTTTAAGTGATTTTGACCATTAAACATGTGATTTTAGGGCTTAATCATTAATTATTTGACTGTTGTAATAAGACATCAATAAATTACGGTTTAGAGGTCAAAACCTTAGGCCCAAGGCCTTGTATAAACACTTTCACAAGTGACCAAAAAATTTTGGATCAAGATGCCACTTGAAAGTCATAATTTTTTAGCCTCAAAACCTACAAAACCACCAAGTATTTAGCCTTAAAATTTCCAGATGAGGGTTTAGGGCATATTAGGGCAAAAGAGACCAAGAAAAGCCAAAGTTAGGCCAAGTAAGGCCATATTTTGGGGATAAAATTTTTGGAAAGGTAGATCGGGGGTCAAAAAGCATGGAGAAGGCCACAAAAGGTCAATGTTAAGGCTTCGAGGATGGACGTTGGGAAAAAGCACTGAAAATTTGGGGTTTAAGGGCCAAAAAATCCATGACAATCCTTGAAGGTTTTTGTCTAGGATAAAGGAGGCAGTCTGAGGCCTCCTTAGCCCACGGCTAGGCCTAAGAAGGCCTAGAAGCCTTGACACGGGGCCAAATAGGGAAGTTCAAGGCCCTAGAGGCTATAACCAGCCCTGAAAGGGCCTAAAAATGTGACGGAGGGGGCTCTAGGGATGACATTAGAAAATAGAAGGCTGATGTTGGGCTTGGAGTGGGCGGACATGGTCCCGGGAGGGATTAAGAATAAAACCCTTATCTCAAAAAAAAAAAATTCGTTGGATTTGAATTTCACTGCAATTTTCTTCATTAGGTAGCCCTGAAATTTTTCAAGAGGCTAGATATTACCCTCACGGGCCTAGATCTAGCTCTTCCTTCACTTAATCCCTTGATCCAACCTGCAAAAGATAAAAATACAATACCCAAACCCCAAATATATACAAAATAAATCAAAAAAACCCAACCCAAGTTAGAAAAATAATTTACAATTTAAATTACAAAATTATTTTACAAATTATACAAGGGTTTTTTAAATAATTTTTGAGAAAATAATTTTTTATAATATTTTTCCTTTAATGAGTGGCTAAAAATGCTTCAAAAAGTTTATGCTCACTATAGCCTCAACGAATATTTAATCCACCATGTAAAAACTAAGGATCCAAGCAAAATGACCCTTGCCCACTGTAGAAATTATACAAGATGCATGTATATTATCGGACTCCCCTGATCTAACAAATTAACTTATGTTAAATACAGAATCCTTCCACTTAATTCTTTGCGGAAATAAATCGCCAATTGAAAAACACATATGAAGAAAAATCAATCGCACATAAACACAGTAGTTTAACGAGAAAGCTTAAAGCTAAAAACCCCAAATATCATATATTATGTATATAAATGGATCATGTAATAATCTCATACAAATATTAGTACATCAAGCTCTCAGTACAATCAACAATCATTATACACTGTCATGCAGAAATCTGCATATCTATGCACCAATTTCTTGCCTCCTGACAGCCTGCCTCCACTGCGCAATCCCTGTTGAAGAATACATCTGAATGAATTCGAATTGGCCTTGCCTTAACTGCGCAATCCTCATTGGCATCTCCAATGTGTGTAAATGCATTGAATGCATCACTATAGTCACAAAAGATAGTCCATCTCACCCTTTCACCTATCTCTCCACTGGGTCTCCACTGGAACTGACATGCAAGTAGTTAACTGTTGTATTTGTTCAGTTGCAAGTGAGTCTCTAGTTGTGAATTAATTAAATAATTAATTCACTAAACTCTCACTAGTGTATCTTCAGTTAGAACTAGAAACAACTAGCACAACTGAGTTTAACTCACTTAACTGAGTTAAACTAAACAACAACTCCCATAACTACTCTTCCAACTCTATCACAACTCTGCCACTTCGGTTCTAACTGAGTCCTTCATGCATGAGTCACCAACCACCCTAGGAATTGCATAATTCCTTCAGCCCATTGATTTGCGAAAGTTGTTCACTGAAATAAAGTGCTCCAAGAGAATAAGTTGATATTTATTGTCGGATTATTATTAAGGGCTAATAATAATCGACATGCATCTATTTTTAGATTAGCAATCTATAAATAGACTTCGACCAATATTCTAAAAATAGAATCTCATCTATTTTTCCAACTTGATCAACCATCTACAAATAGTATCCTACAACTTATAGAATGTGCTCACCATGTCTAAAAATAGACATACACCTAAAAATAGTCTGTGAGCCCCACTTAGTGAAGGTGCTTAATTTTCACTAAGCTCATCATCTTGTTGAATCTCAACGCTCCCTCTCAACAAGATAGGGATTATCCTTCACCCTGATCCTGCCTCTATGGTATTCAAATTTTCTCCTGGTCAGTGCCTTCGTCAGAATATCTGCATCCTGATCTTCCATAGGAATGTACTGAAGCAACATGATCTTCCGTTGCACACAATCTCTGATATGATGATACCGGATATCTATATGCTTAGATCCATCATGAAACACAAGATTAATCGAGAGTTTAATGCAACTCTGATTATCACAATGAATCACAGTAGGATCTAAATGAGAACCGAACAAACTGACCAGGATTTTCCTCATCCAGATAGCCTCACATGCAGCTTGACTTGCTACCATGTATTCTGCTTCCGCTGAACTAAGTGCCATGAATTTTTGTTTCCTCCTGTACCAAGAAAATATTGTAGATCTGATACTGAAAACCCCTCCTGATGTGCTCTTTCTGTCAGTTGGGCTGCTTGCCCAGTCTGCATCCGTGAAGCCATGCAACTTCACCTCATCTGTCTATCTGTACCATAAGCCATACTCAGATATGCCCCTGAGATATCTCAGGACATGCTTGCCTGCCTTCCAAAAGAACTTGGCAGGCTTAACCATCGCTTGACTAAGCTAGTTCACCACATAGCATATGTCCAGTCTTGTATTAACTAAATACATGAGCAAACCCACCAACTATCGATAGACAGTAGCATCCACTACCTTTGTCGATGTAGCATCCTCTTTCCTCCAATTTCCTGGAAGAGGAGTATCCATGGGCTTGCAGTCCTGCATGTGAAACTTACCAAGTATCTCCCAAGCATACTTCTCAAGGCAAGATCCTTCATCTCAAACTGCCATATTTCCAATCCAAGGAAATAATGAAGGAGGCCCAAATCCTTCATCTCAAACTCCTTTGCAAGATCTTCCTTGCATGAGTGTATCAACTGCTCATCACCCGCTAGTATTAAATCATCAACATAAATAACAATGATTAAAATCTTACTCTCCACCACAATTTGGTATAGGTTTTCATCTGCCTCACTCTTGGTGAAGCCAAGTCCAGTGAAATAGTTGTCGATCCGTGTGTACCAAGCACGGGGTGCTTGCTTCAACCCATACAGTGCTCTTTTCAGTCTGCACACATGCGACTCGCTGCTTAAGATCTCAAATCCTTCAGGATGCTCAATGTACACTTCTTCCTCAATGATCCCATTAAGGAACGCAATCTTCACATCCATCTGATCAATGTGCCAACCCATCTGCGCTGAGAGAGAAAGGATGGTTCTTATGGAAGAATACCATGCGACAGGTGCAAAGGTTTCTTCATAATCAATCCCCTCGATCTGTGAGAAGCCCCGGGCAAAAAATCTTGCCTTATACTTCTCGATGCTCCCATCAGCAGCTTGCTTTACCTTGTAGATCCATCTTGAACCTACCAATGATTTACCAACTGGCCTTGGAACAATATCCCAAGAATTTTTTCTGACAATGGAGTAATACTCCTCCACCATGGCATCTACCCATGTGGGCTCCTGCGATGCTTCCTCAAAGGAAGATGGCTCTCTCATGATACACTTGCTCATGAGAGCCATGTATCCAGTGAATCGGTCAGGTGACTGTCTCTATCTATGCTGTGATGTAGGGACTCCTACATTCTATGTCGCATCAAGCTTTAGCCTCTTAGCTTCTGTGGTATGCCTTCTACCTGTTCTGATGTTTGGATCTGCATGAGTGGACTCCTCCACTCCATGGTCCTCCTCATGTGGCTAATACACATCTTGAGGCTCATCTTTGGGAGCAAGAAGTTCCTCCTCTGCATGCAAGTGTAGCTCCCTCTCAAGTGACAACTTCATGGCTTTCTCCTCATTGAATTTTATATCCCTTCGCACCACAGTCATCCGACTGTTTGGAAAATACACACTATAATTATGGGGTGTTTTTGTGTACCCCACAAATATCCCAACTTCTGTAGTTGGCTCCAACTTCTTCCTGGCGTCCTTTGTCACATGAATGTAAACAAATGAGCCAAAAATCTTCAAATGAGAAATATCAGGCTTCTTACTAGTAAAAGCTTCTTCAGGTGTACTCATGCCAAGTACTCTATGAGGACAACAGTTTTGCACATAAACCACAATGTTGCATGCTTCCGCCCACAAGTACATCGGTAGGCCCTGGTCATGCAGCATAGCTCGTGCATCACCCACGATCATTCTATTCTTCCTCTCTGTGACCCATTCTACTATGGGTTATGAGGCACTATGAGTTCTCTTTGAATTCCTTCTTTGCTATAGAAGTCTTTGAATTTGTTCAAGATATATTCACCACCATTATCGCTTCGTGGAGCCTTCACTTACTTCCCCGACTCCTTCTCCACCAATGCTTTAAACTCACAGAACTTTGAGAATGTTTCACTCTTCTTCTGTGTGAATAATATCCAGCATCTACGAGAATAGTCATCAACAAATATAACATAATACCTGTGCTTTGTTGTTGAAGCAACTGAGAAAGGTCCACACACGTCTATGTGAATTCTCTCCAGGATCACCGAAGCATGGTTCTCCTTCTCATGAAAGGTGGTCTTCACAAACTTACCCATAGTACATCCCTTACACTTATCTAACTGCACAAGAGTACCCTTGGTAAGTCCAGTAGAAATCTGCTACAAAATTTTCAAGGCACCATGGTGAAGATGGCCCAACCTTCTGTGCCATAATTTGCCCTCATCCTGGCTCACCACTTCTTCCACTTTGCCCATCATTGCAGCGCATTCATCTACCTCCAGCTTGTAGATATTCTTAACTCGAATCCCTATCCTCTTGGTTTGACCCGTTGTTTTATGTCACAGGAAAGCTTTTCACTCGCTGAAAACAACATTATAACCTTTTTCCTCCAACATCGTGACCGAGACCAAGTTCTTCTTCAGACTTGGAACATGCATAAAAATTTTCAACGGAAATGGTTTACCTGACTCCCTCTCAAAGGTAATGGTTCTAATGTCAGTCACACTATATCGACCATAGTCGCCCATCTCTATATGCATTTGGAGATCTTTCTCCTCCAAGTCACTAAACAACTCCTTGTCTCCCATCATGTGGAAGGAAGCACCACAATCAAGATACCACACCGATCCCATTGCGCTTTAAACCAAGCATAAGATCAAAGAGAAATCAAGTCCAAATTGCGAGGCTAAGGCCTCACCCACTGCAGCTCCAACAACCTTCTTGTTCTTCTTTTTCTATGGGCAGATAGTGGCGATATGCCCATGTTCGTGACAGTGAAAACACTTCACTTTGGAAAAATCTAGCTTCTTGATTTTAGCCTCAGATTTTGGATGGGATTTCTTCCCCTTCCCTTACCTTGCTTTGGCAGCCAAAGCACAATTCTCTTCATCATCATTCTTCAATGAAGAGCCATCCCTGGTACTTCGCCTTATCTCTTCCTACACTAGATCTGACCAAAGTCGCTCCCAATCTGGCAGTTTCTCCCGTCTATTGATAGAGTCCTTATAACTGTGCCAAATCTTCGGTAACCCTAGGAAAGCCAAGCTCACCAAGTCATCATCCGCAACTGTGATTCCCACACTCCCCATCTCATCCCTACACTGGAAAAATTTCATGAGATATTTTGGAATATTGTCACCCTTCTCCATTTTGATTTTTCTGAGCTTATCTTTCAGTGCCAACTTCCTATGGTCGTTGCTGCTTTGGAAAAGATCTGTCAAAGCCTTTCACATTTCAAATGGAGTGGATTTCTTATGAAGGCTTGACACAATATGGTCCTTCACACCTTCCAACATAATTATTCTTGTCTTCGCTACCTTCTTTTGCCAGGCTTCAAGTAATGCAGCATCACTAGAAGTAGGTTTAGGAACATTGCTATCGATGAACTCCTTCAGACCATTATCTTCAAGCACCGCCTCCATCCTGTCCTTCCAGGCTATGTAGTTCGAGCTACCCTCAAGGGCATACTCCAACCGCAACCCATTGAAATACATTTCAATGAATATTCCATTGTCGCACCAATAAATTTCTGCAGCAAATTCGAATTGTCCACCAGCACAAAACTCCACATCGCTTCAAGATTGAAATATCCAGTGATTAACACTGCTCCGATACCATGTAGAAATTATACAAGATACATGTATATTACCGGACTCCCCTGATCTAACAAATTAACTTATGTTAAATACAAAATCCCTCCACTTAATTCTTTGCGGAAATTAAATCGCCAATTGCAAAACACATATGAAGCAAAATCAATCGCACATAAACACAGTTGTTTAACGGGAAAGCTTAAAGCTAAAAAACCCAACTATCATATATTATGTATATCAATGGATCATGTAATAATCTCATACAAAGGTTAGTACATCAAGCTCTTAGTACAATCAACAATTATTACACACTGTCATGCAGAAATTTGCATATCTATGCACCAATTTCTTGCCTCCTGACAGCCTGCCTCCACTGTGCAATCCTTGCTGAAGAAGACCTTTGAATGAATTTGAATTGTCCTTGCCTTGACTGCACAATCCTCATTGGCATCTCCAATGTGTGTCAAATGCATTGAATGCATCACTATAGTCACAACAGATAGTCCATCTCACCTTTTCACCTATCTCTCCACTGGGTCTCCACTGGAACTGACATGCAAGTAGTTAAATGTTGTATTTGTTCAGTTGCAAGTGAGTCTCTAGTTGTGAATTAATTAAATAATTAATTCACTAAAAACTCACTAGTGTATCTTCAGTTAGAACTAGATACAACTAGCACAACTGAGTTAAATTAAATCACAACTCCCATAACTACTCTTCCAACTCTGTCACAACTCTGCCACTTCAGTTCTAACTGAGTCCTTCATGCATGAGTCACCAACCACCCTAGGAATTGCGTAATTCTTTCAGCCCACTGATTTTCCAAACCTGTTCACTGAAATAAAGTGCTCCAAGAGAATAAGTTGATATTTATTGTCAGATTATTATTAAGGGCTAATAATAATCGACATGCATCTATTTTTAGATTAGTGATCTATAAATAGACTTCGCCCAATCTTCTAAAATAGAATCTCATCTATTTTTCCAACTTGATCAACCATCTACAAATAGCATCCTGCAACTTATAGAATATGCTCACGATGTCTAAAAATAGACATACACCTAAAAATAGCCTGCGGGCCCCACTTAGTGAAGGTGCTTAATTTTCACTAAGCTCATCATCTTGTTGAATCTCAACATCCACAGTCTGTGAATTTGGAGACCAAGGATTGAGTACCTGCAAACACTATGTATTATCTCAAAATAATCACATAAGCACTAGATAGGAAGCCTGTAGTCAATACATACCACAGATCAATGAACAAGAACACCTTGAGTTGCACCCCAAAGTATTTTATTATAGCAGAAAAAATAGTTCCCAGAGGAAGAATGGTTTAGAAAAATGCTTCAGCAACAATATTCTGGCGAGAGATCAAGATGACTAGAGACTCAACTAACTCTCTAATTTATAGATAAATCCTCCAAGTGGAAAAATAACGACTAGTTTCTTTGATCCTTGTCAAAATAATCTCGGTCTTTGATAAACACTTCATGATCTTTTAATCTCGGTCCTTCATTTTTTTATTTTTGAGGAATTTTCGAATTTATCATTTAATTAGATCGAAATTAAATTTTGTGAGCTAATTTCCTCAAAATTTTGACATGACTTAACCACCAAGGTCCAAGGTTCCAAATTTTCTTGAAAAATACAATATTCCCTTAGTGGTGGACCTTTAAAAAATGATTCCTTTAAGACCCACGAACCTTTCCACTTGAAGAATTAATTTTCCTAAGACAACTTAACTTGACTCTAATTAATTAATTAATTTTCTGGCTTAGGATATAATTTAATTTTACTAGAAAAATTAATGAATTTTACACATAAGGGGATTTAATTATTTTTCCACCCTCTAATACATAAGACTTTACATTTTCAAGCCTCAAAGGGGGGATACACATTTGGATAGACCCTCAATACACATAACCCATCTGCGACAGAAAATGATCTAGTAGGCCAAGTAATTTTTAATAAAATAATTAAGCCAACTAGCTTAAATTATTCCCAAATCACTTTTACATTTTACTCGACTAAAAATACTAGGACTTACGTAAGATTTCGGCAATAAATTTCACCCTAGCTTTGGGGGTTTATGTTGGAGGGGAAAAAAATTTTATGATTAGCCGCGTTTAGAAACACGAGTAATCGTCGAGGTTAAAAACCTCCTAGGATGAAATTCGTCACCAAAATCATAGGCTTACCTAGGTTGTTACATATACTTAAGGTCTAAATAGGATCATTTACATAATACAACTTGCAGATGGGTTGACCATGACACATGGACTATTGATATATGATCCGATCATGTTGAAAAAATTGGCACTTTTTCTTCCTTGGAACTTTGACAATTTGAGTTCAACAGGACCAGTCCCAATCATTTCACAACTTCGATTGTGAACTAACTTCCAATAACCAAATGAGTCCAAAAAAGCTTATGCCATATAATTTTGTCAAGAATAAGTTTACTGTGTGCATTAGAGATGTGAGAGCACACCCATGTGTATCATGGTCAAGGGGTAGATCACCCTATATCATTGTCATCAAAAGGTCATTGTAGATCACTACAACATAAGTAATATTATTGTCATCATGAAGGTCATTGGCTCTTAGTGATCATTGTCTCAATACTGTCATTTAGGCCATAACATATCTCTGCCACTACCTTTTATAACGTAACAAGGTTACTAATACAACGTTATTATCATATAAGATTATACCATATCATATGCATTTCTTATGCCAAGGGTACTTGTTATGCATCTAAATCAAAAGACCCAAATCAATACACAAATCATTGCCCATTCATCACTATAATGTTAGTCCAAACATCTTTGCCACGATCATTCATCAACAAGGACAGTATGGTGTCATTCATTAAGATCACAACCATGGTTACAGGTATATATATATTGTTCATTACTAACAAAATTATAAATATCTGTCATATAATTCAAAGCACTATCATGTACATAGGGTTAATAGATAATTTTCATGAATATACAAATTTCATTATTTCCATATTATATACTGATATCAAGAGTCTTCAGGGACATATATCGAACCTCAAATCACTATAATATATATGCAGGTCTCAATGTTAGTTATATGAAGAACACATTATAAGTAATCGAGGAGATAGACCAATCCACTAGAGAGTATGAATATAAAGATATTGGATGCAAGCCACATTATTTATAATAATATGAACGCGGACTACTAAGAATGAGTGCAAACACTAGAATCACTATAATGTGATGCTTGATGCGAGACAATAGAAGAGAAATACTGAGTATGTAGACCATATGTAGACCATAATTTTATGCAGACCATGTAACGAGCCAATGATTTATTTGAGCCTTGAGAAAATAATTTCAAGTGTGAGTTTTTGAATGGTTCTTTAACATGCGAGCTATTCAAATAATATAATATACAAACCACATAAGAGATGACATATGAAACTAGGAAGAGATGGCTTACTAACCACAAAACCATAGTCAAATCTCAGAGAACCAATGTGAGTACTTCAGATATATGTGCATGTGAAGCCCTTATGCAAGACCATAGATCACAGAGTGTAGGGTTAGAGAAAGTTGTGCCTCAGAGCGAGAATATTTTCCATGTGAACCACCTATATTGACCTTACAAAGATCTTTGATCAATGCTAAATGGAGGAGCCTTGACATATATTTATAGTTGAATATTCCATAAGTGAATAGGTGAATCCTTTAGGGGTTGGTCGACCTAAGATCAAGGAGCTAACTTGTGCATTGGGAGGAAAAATTCAAATTCTAAAATTAAATGTATTTTCCCCTCTTTGAATTGGAGCAGACTTAATGATGAATTTAATAACCTCAAATGATTTTAATCTTTTTGTGAATGGTAATTTCTCCTTGGCTGCCAATTTCAACACTTCCTCTCAGTGAGGGAGGAATTTCCATCAACATCATAAGTCTCATCCTGGATGACATGACTCAATATAAGAAGGTAGGTGTTTGCATCATCATTACATTTGGACTTGTCTCACAGAATAAGAATAATCCACAATCAAAGGTAGGGGATATCAATCCTCAAAACCCTACTAGATTCTTAGCCAAATCACATGACCTCCATCTTAGCTATATCAACATGGCATGCATCTCATCACATCTCATCTCAACTTTGATCATCGGTTGAACAATGATGTCTCTATCTAAAGAAGAATAATAATCATAGGGTAGCCTGGTTACCACCCTATATCCAAAGACAATAGGAGGGATGCAAATTACCGTGAGAGGTAAGGATCACACCTATCCTAATGTCTGGCGACAATAGGAGGGATATGACTTACCTTGAGAGCTAAGGATCATGCATATCCTATTTTCTGTTGATCTTCTCAACTTGACCCTCAATGGTTAGTGGTAGAACACTTACACCCGCTACCTTGGGAGGATATACACACTTACCATGAAAGGTAAGGATCAGACACAACCCAAGGCACTTGGGGGAGATAGACGCTTTCCATAGGCAAGAATCAAACACACCCAAGTTTCACTCATTGGCTAGATGGGTGGCAATCCCGACAAGCCTAGATTGTGGGTAGGATGCATATGGGGTATACTTGGTAGGGGAGATACACAATTACCGTGAGGTAAGGATCAAGCACAAACCTACAATGATAATAGGGGATATACACAAATATTATGAAGCAAGGATCATACACACCTATTTTACACAAGTTCCATCAACCCTAGGAGCTCTTCAGCTCAATTCCTCTCCTTGAGAGCTCAAATAGTGGGGAAGAGCATAAATCAGTGCCCTCGATCAGTCGTGACCCCTCCATTGCATTAGTGCCTTCACTAGGCTTACGGTTGTTAGTCCTGGGCATAGTGCATGACTCCTAGAGAATATCAAGTCAACCGCAAGCTTACATGCTGCAACACAATGATCCAATTGTTTTTCTGTTCTCAAATCAAAATGTGATGGAGTCTCATAGCTCCTCTCTACACCATATCCCACATACAGTGATGCTTGAACCTCTCATAGAACACATGATTCTCTGCATTTCAAATCCCACAATATGTCGCAACATATCATAATCGTGCCCAACATATGCTCAAAAAAATCTCCAAAGAGCTTTCTCAACCATATTGTCTTGCAACCAATAATGCTAGCAACAATGTACACTGCCTCTCAAAAAAACACATTTCTATAGCAGTAAATCACCTCGGAAACCAAGCCAGACATAAGGCAACACTCAGATGTTCTCTTCTAATCAACAACATTTCCAGTCTCAATCAATATCAATGTATCCATCAAGTTTTCAACAATGTGTCTTAGTCCATGATTAATAGTTACAAGTGGATATTTCTGCACATATTTATTACCAACCCAATATACATATCCAGTCTCTATCTGGCTCATGCTACAAGGCAAGAATTAATATGACTTCCACCTCATCATAGGATCCATCAAATCTAAGTTTGAATAAGAGTCTCTCTTAACTACTTTAGTCTAAACCATCTTTAACAACATGCTTCCCTTGACAAGGAAGACCTTATCATCTCTTTTGTTATACTTCTAGCCTTAGGAAGTGGATCATCAAGGGTTAACTCCATTTGGCAGTGAGTGTTGAAGTAATATTAATCATGTCATAAATAATTTGTTAGCTTATAAAACCAAATATCAAATGCATACCTTTAATAAGAGGGATCATAATTCATATCAAATGTTCATCATTCCAACCCGCCAAGCCCGAGGAACCTGCTAGAATTTAGGTGGGCCTTTCTTCAATCTGTAATCATGATTCCTCTACTCATGCACCTCAAATTTATGCAAGTGCATCATAAAGGAAGCTTAATTCACATATATCTAAAGCATCTAACAACAGAAGCTAGGATAACCTCATTTCTCTAAGAGATTCTTCAATCATAGTTATAAGCCAAGGAGACTACAACCCTTCCTTCAAGATATTGAGCTCTTGTCCAATTTCAAATTATGGGATGGCTCTACATCATCCTCAACAAAGTGCTTGATCCTCACATTCATCAGATGTACTTGTGACCAAAGACAAGAGCAAGAGCAATAATATCCAAGTAAATAATCATAATGAAAGTGTGCCTGGGGATGAGGCAAGATTGTCTTTCTTTTTCTATATGTAAGAGTGGCTCCTTCATTTTCTTTAATATAGATTGTAGGAGGATATAATATCCCTCTGAGCGCTAGCTCTTCCTGCAATGCTTTCACGTCATGATGATATTTAAGAAGGATAAGCTTTCCTTATCCAAGATGTTAGCAAGAAAAGTGTTCAAATATTCGTGCAGAAGGAATAAACAACAATCCAAAAATGAAAAATCTAAACAAGAGAAATGCCATAACATAAACCTTTAAAATAATTATCTTTAATAAGGTTCAAAAGAAGTTGTTAGCTCCCTCTGGATCCGACCTCCATGAGTCACCACTCTGAATTTGCAACATATCATCTCCTTTCAAATATATTTAGGGTTTCTCTGAATCTGTCATAAGTATTTGAAGAATTCACTAATCAAGATGATTATGTTTCACACTAGGGTTTCAATGCTATAGAACCCAGGCCATATCCAAGGCTACTTCAAGGGTTTCTCCCAAACCTTAAACTTCTCTCGTAAGAACAAAGCTTCCCTAGGGTTTCCTTTAAATCCTATGATTCTTTTAGGTCTCTGCCATTTTCATCACTTTCACTCTGCTTTCTCCATCATGGGTGTATTTACTAGGGTGATCTTAGTGACTTTTCTTCAGCCCAACTTTGATACCAAGTTAATTTTCTTAGGGAAATATTTTTCTTTGTTGTAGATAATTTCATTTTTAAATTTTCATTATTTATATATTTCAGCCCATAACATATTAACATCATTAACAATTATGTAGAAAGAACAATAACAATATTGTGGAACATAAAGGAAAAATAGAAGAAAAACATGAAAAAAGGGGACACTAGGATTTTGGTCAGAGACCAAGGCAAAACCCCACAAGGGGGAAAACTCATCCAATGTTCTTCTTTTATTAAATATTCATAAATTGTTTAGCTGAGATACAAAGTACATCCATAGGGAGATACATTATTACATCTGCCTCTTAGGGCCAATCCAAGTCAATTCACAACAAGAAATCTTATGCCATATGATTCTTTCAAGAATAAGTTCAATGTATGCATTAGAGACATGAGAGCACACCCATGTGTATCATGGTCAAGGGATAGATAACTATCATCACAAGATCATTGTAGATCACTGTCATCACAAGGTCATTGTAGATCACTATCATCATAAGGTCACTATAGATCAATGTCATCACAAGGTCATTATATATCACTACAACATAGATAAGATTAATGTCATAATGAAGGTCATTGGCTCGCATTGGTCACTGTCTCAATACTTGCATCAAGGCCAAACTACGTATTTTCCATTGGATTTTATAACGTAACAAGGTTACTGATACAATGTTATTGTCATATAAGATCACACCATATCATAGGTCTTTCTTATTCCAAGGGTACTTGTTACACATCTAAATCAAAAGACCCAAATAATTGTTACACAAATCATTGTCCATTCATAATTGAAATATCAAATCAAACATATCTACCATGGTCATTCATCAATAAGGACATTATTGTGTCATTCATTAAGATCACAACCAAGGTTACAGTTACATATGTATTGATCATTATTAACAAACTTATAAATCTATGTTATCCAATTCAGAGCATTGTACATGGGCTTAATAGATCACTGTCATTAATATACAAAGTTCATTGTTGCCATATTATATACTGATATCAAGAGTCTTTAGGGACATATTTCGAACCTCAAATCAATATAATATATATGCAGGTCTCAACATTAATCAGATGAAGAGCGTGTTACAAGTCATAGAGGAGACAAACCTGATCCACTGGTGAGTGCGAGTCTATAGATATTGGATGCAAGCCACATGAATTATAATAATATTAATGCAGACTACTGAGAATGAGTGAGGACACCAAAATCATTGTAATGCGATGCTTGAGATGTGAGGCAACAGAAGAGACATACCAAGTATGCAAACCATAATGTATGTAGACCATATAATGAGTCAGTGATTTATCTGAGCCTCAAGAAAATAATTTCAAGTGTGAGTTGTTAGATGGTTCTTTAACATGCGTTTATTCAAATATTATATTATACAAACCGCAAAAGAGATGACATACAAACCTCAGAAGAGATGGCTTATGAACCACATAGCTGCAGTCAAATCCCAGATAATCAATGCAAGTACTTCAAATATATGTGCATGTGAAACCCTTATGCAAGACCATAGATCACAAATTATAGAGTTGGTGCAAGTTGTGCCTCAGAGCAAGAATCCTTGCCATGTGAACCACATATATTGACCTCATACAAATCTTTGATTGATGCTAAATGGAGGATCCTTGACATATATTTATAGTTGAATCCATAAGTGAATGGGTGTGTCCTTTAGGGGTTCATCAACCTAAGATCAAGGAGCCAACTTGTGCGTTAGGAGAGAAAATTCAAATTCTAAAATTAAATATATTTTTCCCTCTTCGAATTAGAGCTGATCTGATGATGACTTTAATAACCTCAAATTAATTTAATTTATTTATGAAGAGGAATTTCTTCATAGTTGACAATTTTAACATAATATTCCTTGACATAACTCTATTAAATCTATTGATGTTTGTTATATGTCTAAATTTGAGCTTCTAAACTAACAATAAGCACAATGAAATCTCTTCTCACAAAGCTCTCCACACAATAAAAGATCTTTACACAAGCTTTAATGATATTTTAAAGACTCACAAATATGCAACAACGAAGTGTTGAGCTAAACTTGCAATAACACATTCAGGCAATTGCCATTTGTTTTTATCGCTAGTAAATGTTAGTATGCTAATCCGCCAAACGACATTATAATATAATTAATATAATATACGTGCATTAGTTGTGGACATCCGATTAACTTGTCTTACAATAGCGGAGTAGCTTTCCTAACATTATCTATTTAATTAATATATTTAATTATCCACAATTTTATTAGCTTTAATTAATATGAATAGTCAATTAATTCGATTTAATATTGAAATGTTCCATAACTTGCATTGCTCTCTTGATGCTTTAGTCTTGTGGTTTCGTTGGTTGTGTAAAGTAACATTTACTATTATTAATGCACTAGTTGGATTTACGTGAGTCTATGAGACTTCAAATTCAACACTTGTGGGAAATTGGTAGAGACATCGAGAACCAATAAAGAAAGTATTCAACTTTTAAAAAATCACTCTTTCTTTAAAATGGTGCAGTGCTTTTTTTGTTTTTTTGTTTAATAGGTTTTAATAAAATTCATCAAATCAATTCATCTCATCGAAAATTGTTCATTGTGAAGCAAATTTAAATGGTTCATTGTGAAGCAAATTTAATGTTCATGTGGGTAAGCTTTGTCATTGTGTTGAGTGTGGAGAAAACTACGCAGAATGACAAATTTAATGTCTAATTAAACTATGAACATAAATAAAACTTGTGATAATAATTTATTTGACGAATTCCCTTAGTGAATAGTTTATTTGACTTCGTACATGATCAAAAAGTGTTTGAGCTAAACTTGGAGAGGGCTTGGGGCTCATCATCGATTGTCATATCCAGTAGTTCGAGAGAGTCATGAAGAGCATCCCGTTCTAATTTAGGGGTCCCTTCCCCTATCAAGCTTCAAAGCGACCATGAATATCCTCTCCACTATGCCGATCAATGCCTTCACCATAACATTAACAATCTGAAGAGGAATTAAGGCAGCCACGAGGATTGATCCTGGGACCTCCCTTAGATTAGTCTAAAGAATTACTCATTCACCATGGTTAAAAAATCAATCTGAAGAGAAATTACTTGTGTGGATTCAGGGAAGAAGCCCGCTAGAGTCGAAACGCAAAACTGTGAGTGAGGCAACTCGTCGCAAGCTCCTTTGAGAAATTCACTTGATGTTCAAATCACCCAAACAGAAGTTCTAAATGTTATACGATTGGTCTTATACTGAATATGTTGGACAAAAACACAAAATATAATTGCCAGAAGCACGATGAAGGAAAATGTGAAGCTGCTGATGAATTTTTTCAACGACAAGTTGAAGCAGAAGAGCATGGAGTCCCTCCCGTTCCGAGGAAAATGAAAGCTGCCCTTCAGCGATGCAGAACAACTCGACTGGTTTGCAGAACAGGTTGTTAGTGAGAATCTATTAAGACATTCAAGGTCAATTCCAACTGTAGTAGTGAAGCAAGTGACCCCTCAGAACTCTGTAACGGATTCGGCATGCATAACACCGTAGCCCTTTCCATCATTCTTGAAAATTGCTTAACATACGAAATACGCTACGGAAGAGAGGGGAATCAGATGCAACCACCTTCTCTTTCAGTAATGTTTATATCTTTTGTATGGGTGGTTTAAATAATTAATAATAGCTTCCGCAAGCAGTAATGGCCGCAGACTTGTGATAAAGTGTGAGATCTGATCGACATTGTGTTGTTTCCTGGTTTGTCCATCGTCTCACATAGTTTCATAGAAAGGTATTTTGCAGTAAATCAAATATTCTATTTCTTCTAGCACTGAAATCCATGAATGTGGCTAAACACAGTAGTGAATTTAATAGGTAGCACACAGATAATGTTAGATGACACCATAATAATGATGACAATTGGTACCACCAGATTCTATGAGTCCTTGAGTCACAAAAGTGTGGAGATTTCAGTGTGTGGATAAAGCTTCTTTCACACCAGATTATACGAGTCCTTGTGTGGAGCTTTCAGTGTGTTGAGAAAGCTTCTTTCACATAGTGAAAATTTTATATAAGGAAGCTTTGTACAATCTGGCATTATTTGGTAAATCAATGAAAATTTTATATAAGGAAGCTCTGCACAATTTAGCATTATCTGGTACAGCAATGACATGTCAAAGTAATTATGGATATAATGGCCACTCACAAAATTATAAATGATTTGTTAAAATGATGTGTTTTTTAATTTAGGAGAAAATACAAATATTAAGCATTTTCTTAAAACTTAGATTAAATTGCAAAAATACAACAAAATAATGCAAAGTCAATACACTTTGATTACTATGCAAAAGCTATAGTCTAGTGTGAGGCAAGAAGGAACAAGGTATTGCTAACAAAAGTGCATGATAACATAGGTTCAAGAAAAACGGAACCAAGAGTTAAAAAAAAAAAACAACATTACTCTCCAATTTAAGTATAAATAGATCAATATCCACTGAAAAATGATTAAAATACGATATGTGAAAGGCAAGAATATAGGGAAAGGTGATACACAACTTTATTAAATGAAGATGACAATATATTTACCTACTTTATTCCTTGTATATGCATTCATAGTTGTTTTCTCCTAACTTAGATTAAATTGCAAAAATACAACAAAATAATGCAAAGTCAATACACTTTGATTACTATGCAAAAGCTATAGTCTAGTGTGAGGCAAGAAGGAACAAGGTATTGCTAACAAAAGTGCATGATAACATAGGTTCAAGAAAAACGGAACCAAGAGTTAAAAAAAAAAAACAACATTACTCTCCAATTTAAGTATAAATAGATCAATATCCACTGAAAAATGATTAAAATACGATATGTGAAAGGCAAGAATATAGGGAAAGGTGATACACAACTTTATTAAATGAAGATGACAATATATTTACCTACTTTATTCCTTTTATATGCATTCATAGTTGTTTTCTCCTAATATATATCTCATAAATTAAATTGATTCAAATAAATGATAGTGTGATACTTAAATAATGGTTAAGAGCATGTGTTTCCCTCTAAGAGGTCATGGGTTTAAGTTTAAAGTGGGGTAGAGTATGTACCTCTTTGTAAACTATAGTAGTCAAATCGGTGCATAGATGTGGGACCCTTGTCCCACAAACAAGGAGCTCTCATACAACAATTTGATATTTGGCTTGGCCATGGCACTAAAAATAGATTATTATGATTATTATAATAATAATGATAGTTTGTCTCATCTTGGGACGATCAAGTAGTTGGCACAATGGGATGTTATAAGTACTTGGAAAAATGGGATGTTATTCCCTCCACTCGGTTTCAAATCCTAGGAGGGGACATCTTTGGCCCGTTTTGATAAGGCTCAAGAAGTAGGCTTCCCCACCATTGTGGAGTCTTGGCTCTTGCTAAGTCATATATTCCTGCTATATTTGGCTTACTGGTTTTTGAATATACTCTTGGCATTATAGTGATAAACACTAGATTTAATCTTGATAAGGCTCAAGAAGTAGGCTTCCCCACTCTTGTGGAGTCTTGGCTCTGGCTAAGTCATAAATTCTTGCTATATCTGGCTTACTTGCTGTTGAATACACTCTTGGCGTTATAGTGATAAACACTAAATTTAATCTCGGGCCTTGCCTATAATACTCCAACAAATTACTAACTCACCAAGGTAAAATAATAATAATAATAATCATGATGATGAACCACACTTGCTAGTTCGAAACACGTCGACAAAATCTGCTTGAATGTGATTTTCACCGAAAGATTTTATACGCAATTTATGGATCACAGAAGCCAAATTCCTAATAATAATAATCTAATCTGATAAATAACAATAATGTCAATCTAATTAAAATCACTATATGTTATTTCGATTAAAAAACCCTATATACAATGATTTGATTTTTTAGTTATGAAGATTTATATACTTGACTATTTAACTATGAAGATGTATATACTTTACCTATATTCATATTCAACCATGTTACTAACTCATCAAGGTAAAATAATAATAATTATAATTATAATCTAATATGATAAATAACAATAATGTCAATCTAATTAGTATGAAGATGTATATACTTTACCTATATTCATATTCAATCATGTTCTCACCAACGTAAAATAGTAATAACAATAATTATTATAATCTAATACGATAAACAACAATAATGTCAATCTAATTAAAATCACTCTATGTTATCTCGATTAAAAAACCCCTATATACAATGATTAAACTTTTTAATTATGAAGATGTATATACTTGACTATTTAACTTTGAAGATGTATATAATTTACCTATATTCATATTCAATCATATAACTTATAATTATGAAGATGTATAGACTATTTAACTATGAAGATGTATATACTTTACCTATTTTATTTTCAACCATGTAACTTATAATTATGAAGAAGTATATACTTGACTATTTAACTATGAAGATGTATATACTTTACCTATATTCATATTCAACCATGTTACTAACTCACCATGGTATAATAATAATTATTATTATAATCTAATATAATAAATAACAATAATGTCAATCTAATTACTATGAAGATGTATATACTTTACCTATATTCATATTCAACCATTTTACTATAATGTCAATCTAATTAAAATCACTCTATGTTATCTCGATTAAAAAACCTCTATATACAATGATTTGACTTTTTAATTATGAAGATATATATACTTGACTATTTAACTACGAAGATGTATATACTTTACCTATATTCATATTAAACCATGTAACTTATAATTATGAAGATGTATATACTTTACCTATATTCATATTAAACGAAGGAGTCTTTTAATCGACGAATCGGGAGCTGATGTGACAGCTCTCGATTCCCCCACTCCGGCAACCTCACCCTTCTCCGGCACGATGTGGACCCAACCTTTCCAGCTCCCGACGGTAGCGGACGGCGACGGCTCCCTACGGAAGTTAGCATGGACCCCACCCCGAGTGCCTCCTCCGCCACCCCTCCCCCTGGCGCCGCTCCTCCCCCACCCGCCACCCCCACGACCCCTGGCCACCTACCATCATAAATGCTGCACAAATTTGAATTTTGAATTTGAAAGAACTCCCGCTAAATAATTCTGATTTCCCCTGAACATGTAACCAAAATAGTAAGCATCGTCTTCAGTTGCATCAAGGAACCTCAAGAAATCCATGCTCGAACCACACCAGCTTCCGGAGGTCGGATAGGTTTCATAAACTCTCCCCACACACATACTCTCTCCGTTCAAAGGCATGGGGAAAAGGCCGAGTTGAATCCTTCGATTTAAATGACTAGTTTATTAACCCCATAAACACCAGGTCATGGTCAGCTTGGACAATCTTTGACGTCTCCAACAAGGAAAAATATTCCTATTCATCGATTAAAAGACTCCTCCATTATTTAGCCAGACAAGCATTTCTTCGGAGTTACCAGTTTTCTATCGAAGAAAGCTTTAAAGATAAGTTGAAAAGGTCCATTCGGAAATTAAGAGAGGAATATTTTGAGGAAATCGTCAAGCAGGTAGCTAGAAACTTAAAGAGAACGGCAAAAGCCATAATGGACAGCCATAACCAGAAAATGCTTTCAAGAAAAATGAAGCAGCTTATGAATCTATGGCATGTTGCCTGTTTCAAGCCCTCTTTTAGTCAGGATAAACGGCATGTTTTGATCTTTTCCTGAAGATATTTCAGGGTATATGCCTTTCTTACACTACTTCCCTCATGTTTATCTGGAATTTTTCTCATTGTATTACAACAGTTCATTAAATTGTTGAGATTTCTCTGGCTTTTTTGTTGGATTGTGTTACAGGCATTTCAGTTTTATAAAAGAAAAAAAAGTTCTTTCGATGCTTCTGAAGATAACTTTTTCTTGAGGCAGAAGCTGAAGTCTGTAAATTTGAAGGCACGCTGTGATTTTGGATCCCCCAACTCTCAATAATTGTGATTTCTTTTTTTTTTCATCAGATTTAAATCACAACTAGAACAATGGGGTTTGTTTTTAATTGGTTAAATATTAAGAAAGTGTTCAAGTTACAAAAGTTAGGTGAGAAAGTTTGGATCATTTGGGAATGGTAATATTGAAACTTATATTAATGAGGGTTTGTAAAAATGCAATGGAAGAGAGGCTTAAATAAAAGGAAGTAATCATAGTACAGTGTGGTGTTCGAGACTTCATATTTCTCATTCTGAAAATATTTTGTATTGACAGGCATTTCGGATATTTGGTTTTAAATTTTGAATCAACATTGTAAGAGGAGGATGATTAATGGAAATGCTTGTAAATTAGACTGTATGAGTAAAATGTTGTGTAAGCATTTATCATTTTTGGCAACATATTTCCTTTGGCAATTTTAAAAAGGGTTGAACATCTATGATTTGTAAAAAATTGAACACTTAAAATTTGGTAAGGGATGAGATATTATTTGGTATTATTTGGAAACATCTTGATTAGAACTAATGATATGATATTTTTTGTTTGTTTGTTTTATTTAGGTATTGATGGCATTTTATTTATTATTTATTTTTTGTTTTATTTAAGCACATTAACTTATGAGGGAATATGTTATTATCAGACATCAAATTATGACAAATAAAATATTAATAACACACATTCATCAACCTTACAAGTTCTTTGAAAGACTTTTAATTAACAATAACCCATTGGTATATAAGGAGAATATGTCACTTAAGAAGAATTGAACTATAATGAGAAAATAAAGGGCATATAAGGGGAACAAGTCATTTAAGAGAATTGAACCATGATAAGGGAATCACATTACCTTGTTTAAATTATTGACTGGACACATATCTTTTGATGAACACATATATATCATAAAAATGTAAGTATCTCTAAATACCATATTTATAAAAATGTTATCAATATCTATACACTAAACAATGTAAATACTTTTAAATATTTACACTTGTATTAGAATTAACATCAAGTTTCTAATAACAAGTGTAATATGCATGGTCGCTCTTAGTACTTGCTTTTACAAGAAGTAATTGCTTTTGCAAGAAGTATTTGATAGCTAAAGTAAAAATAGTAAAAAGCTAAAATTACATAAATCCCATCTTACAACAATAAGACAATTGCATTTAGACCAAAGAATGTAATAGCTTTTGATGCATTTGGAAATAATTTTGCAACAAACATTTTGGTCTTGTAGTATAGACAAATGCTTTTAACAATGGATAAGGTGGGAGGTTTACCAACAATGAAAGTAAATATGATGCTAGAGAGAAACACACATTTTGAATAGTGAGAAGAAACACTTGGAAATGATAAATGCCCCTTTTTCAAGGAATTTTTCTCCAATTTTGTTCAATAGATGATGAGGCTTGGCAATGTTAGAGGGAATATTTGTTCCAAAAAGTGAAACACTTTGGACAATGCACCACATTCAATCATTCTCCTTTGCATTGGCTTGATCGTCTTAACATTTATTTTCATTTATTCAACATCTGCTACACCTTATAAGATGGAAATATTTTCTTTATTAAATCATTATTCAAATATGGCTATTCCAATAATTGAAACTATATGAAAGAACTAAGGTTGGATTTGAATCATTATACGTTTTAAGCTCTCATTTTTTGATGGGATAATAAATTGATTAATTTATATATATTTTTAAAATTTCAACTTTTGTTATATGAATTATTGATTTAATTTTATTGTATATATATTGAGGTAGAGTGAAACAATTTTATTTATGATTTCAAAAATATTAATTGAAATAATAATTTTTGTTAATATATTTAGTTTTAAAGGATTGTGTTTTATTTATCAAATATGCTGACCAAAAGAAAAAAATTAATTGCTTACTAAGGGGCATAGACTTTAATAAATTTTGATGGATAGTAACTATTAAAAAGTCAGCACATTTATATTTTTTGCTCCTACTTAATAAAGTGCTGAAGAAAACATAAATAATGGTGGGTAGTAACAACTGTGGTAAGTGTTATGCAAATATTTGCTTAAAATATGATGGGTAGTAATTAATAGTAAATATGTTATTTAAATGAATATGAACTATTTTAAAGGATTTTATTTTTTGGTAGTTTCCTATGAAGCTTAACAATGAAAACTCCAAAAGTGTCTAAAAATCATGGCATAAATATTATAACTGCATCAAAAAATTATGGCAAAAAATATGAGACAGTTATCCACATGGCATTGTGTTGTGCAAAGGCTTATGACACTATTAGATTTTTTTTTTAATATAATTTTTATATAACCAATTAGAAAAAACCAATTTACATTTAAAAAAATGAGTCGTCTTTAAGTTTCCAACGGATTTCAAATTTGTGCCAACGGGAGTTTGGTACGACGGTGAAGAGTGTGATGTTAAGACACTTGTGCTGAAAATGTCATCAGTTCCAATCTCCCTGAAGGCAAAAAGAAATCCAACCATGATAAGGGTTGGTGTGGCCAAGGCTGGGTGCGATCCCCAGGTGATTTTGATGGCTTAGATGCCCCTCAGTGGCAGTTTCTCAGACCATAGGTTTGGCGTGAAGTCATGTAAGGACCCACACTACCAAGCAAAAAAAAAAATTGGATTTCAAATTTGTGGCCAAATCTTGATTTGTGTTGTTTAAACTAGTTTTTGGAGTGCATTTATGGATGAAAAACCCTTGGGTGTTGAAATTCAACAAGAAAAATCACACACACTAGTGTGGGATCACAGGTCACATAGTGATGGATTCTAGTGACACATTAGTGTGAAACCAATTTTTAAATAAATTGGAAAATTAATTGTAATCTTATCTCATAACAACTTGTAATAGTTAACTAAGTGTGATAGACCTAGTTAGCTCAAGAATTTAGAATTGAGGGTCAAAGGATACGCATGTAGAGTGATTCTATTATTAACAGGGTCCAGTTGCAGTTGTAGCACTAGTGTAGTGTGAGTGGGATCGATTAACTCACGGTAATTGAGTTAAAATCAATTTAACTAGTTCTAACTGTTTGATGAGCTAGTGTAAGATCAAGTGAATTAAAATAGATTTAATTCACCAAGAGTGATCTCCCAAGTAACTGATGATTCGCTATGTATTGTTGCATTTTATGCTAATTCTGGTGGAGACCCAGTTGAGACAAAGGTTCAAGGCAAGTAAACTAGCAATTGCATTTTTAGCAAACTACCCAAGTGTAGTTATAAAACCACAAGAAGCCCATGATGAATTGCGCAATAAAGGAAGGCTAAATTTCCTATTTAATAGGGGTTTAATTCTCTAGGGATTGCGTAAGCAGGGTAGGCTGAGGGTAGGCTGATAATTGGCTATGTGTTTGTCCAATGTTGCCTAGATCAGTGTGAAGCAACTGGTAGAGTGTATGAGGTTGTGGTGATCACAAATACATTAGTTTAAATACTTTCCAGAGTTTTTGTTCATAAACCAGGTTTTCAAAATTTGAGTAATGGTATTGATTACTCATTTTTATCTTCAAAAATTGCATTTGATCTAAAATTTTGCTTAATTTCTGTAGATGGAGGATTTTTTAAAGGTGTTGTATAAGTGCATAATGTAATCAGAACTCAACTGAAAATTAGTTGTGATAGGATGTTTAATAGATATATATGCCACAATTAGGAATTCGCCTGATCGAGTTGACCTACTCACCCCTTTTGACTCCATTGAGGCACAAATCCATTGTCTACAACACCCATTCGATCAGTTATCCCAATCTCAGAATGAGGACCATGCAGATTTGGTTAGGCCACTCTCAGAAGGAACCATCGGTGTCTCCAGAACTGCATGGACAACTTTGAGACTCACATGGCTCACGTGGAATCTCACATCCATGAATCCTTTTACCACCTACAGATTAAAGGCAGAGCTACAGAGGTCAACCTCGCCCCCATACTCAGATGCAAGGATTATTACTAGTTGTATATGCTTTTTGGATAAATTTTGTTCATGGTGGGCTATAGATCTAACGAGGCCATATTTTGTCAAGTTTTTTTCTGTTTTGTTCTGTTTGTACTTAAAGGCCAACAAATCTGGTCGGAGTGAGACCATTTTTGCATCCTCTCAAAACTTCTCAAGATGTATTTTTCTCATGAAATAATAAAAAAATGTTGACTTACAAAAACAAAAATTCATGTATGGCCACAATAACTTGGAAAAGGTGACTTCATATAAATATCTCAAAATCAATTTTCATCACAATCTCAAGGAAAACTATAGCATTAAGAAAAAAATAAATGGAGGGTGAACAACTAAGTTCATCATGAAAAAAATTACAAATCAACAAAACTTTTGGCTATGGAATAAGAAGTTCCTCTTTGAGACTATTTCCACTGCTATTATCTTATATGATTGTGAAGTTTGGGGTTGTCACATTTCCAGATGAATCACGGAGAAGATAAAGTAAATCCAAAAGAATTTTATAACTTGTAATATCAAAATCAAAGGTAATACACTCCATCCTATCTTCCCCATAGAAGTGAGTCTTTCCATCATTGAGTGCACAACTATGACTAGGTATTTAATGTACAAGGCCAAGGTAAACAAACATGGAAGACAATAAGCTTCCTAAGATTGCTTCGAACTTCAATCAAATGTACTTGTGGCTCAAGCAAGTTAAATATGAAAAGTCTTGTGTCAATCATAGGGATATAAAGGAAGGGGTCACTTTGTATGATAATGGTAATATGAAGCATATTATTACATATAAATTTAAGGAGAAATAGTGGCGCAACAAAGAATTAGAGGATACATAAAATTTAACATAGTAAAAGAGTTGTTCAACCCTAATTTAGAAGATCACAAATATCTTTGTTTTGACTAGCTTAAAGAAAAAATCAACATTAATAAAATAAAGACAAATTCTCATGACTCTCATAATGAAATAGAGCATTGGAAAAATCATAAAACATCATAGGTCTAAATAATTTATCATCTTTGTGACACAAGAGTGTTGGAAATAAAAAAGCATTTTTTTCCTAAATTGTCATAACTACACCATTGTAAAACACAATTTCAAATATTTATTACAATACCAACCTTCTTAACATTTTTACTCATCAAAATTATAATAATGTAAGAATGCTTCTCTTAAAATTTTTCTATCACAAAAATAAAATTTTAAAGAAACCTAAATAATTTTAGCTTGGATATTTCAACACTTAGTAATCTGTTGATGATGAATATTTCTGGAAAATTGTGTCAAAATCATACATTTGCCCAAAGTTTCTGGTGAGCCCTTCACCCATCTTCAGTGAGCTTCAAGCCCCTAAAGATGGGTGAAGGGTTCACCCAAAAAGTTGGTTTCAACATAGTTTTCCAGAAATCTTCATCATCAACAAACCTATATAATTTTAGATATCATTTTTTTGGGATTCAACTACGTTAAGTAAGTCATTCATCTATGACCATTTCCATGAGAGGTAGTCGTAACTAACTAATTTCTCATGATTTTTTAATAGTCCACTTAGCACTAAATAAATCGACTGAAAATTAGCTGTGATAGGATGTTTAATAGAGATATATGCCACAATTAGGAGTTAGTATAAGTGGTTGTGGTGAATTGCCACATTGTTGATACTGTTGTGTTATAAATCGTTGTTGGAGGAGGAGCCTCATGGAGAGGTATTTACCCATTGTTCCAAGGAAAGCTACATAAATAAGAGTTGAAGTTGCGAGGATGAGTGGTAGCAGAATTCAAATATGAAACATATTTGTGCATTAATCTTTGTTAAGTGGATATTTGGTATGCATATAATTTTTTTTTTCCCTGTAGGCACTGGAAAATCATTTTCTAGCACCTACAGGAAAAAAAAATTAAATTCATACCAAATATCCACTTACCAAATGTGTCTTCCTATTTGATACTACCTCTGTACTATCTATAGTCTTCCTTTTGATCGTTGAGAAACATCTGTCCCAATAGTATTCCTTTTTATAGGGATTTAAATTTTTTTCCCTGTAGGCACTGGAAAATCATTTCCAGCGCCTACAGGAAAAAAATTTTAAATCCCTATAAAAAGGAAGACTATTGGGACAGATGTTTCTCAATGGTCAAAAGGAAGACTATAGATAGTACAGAGGTAGTATCAAATAGGAACACACATTTGGTAAGTGGATATTTGGTATGCATTTAAATTTTTTTTCCTGTATGATTTTCCAGCGCCCACAAGAAAAAATTTTATATGTTTCTTGCTCAAGGATGTTGGTCCAAGAATTTAATTTTTTATGTTTCTCATCCCATTTCTTATAAATCCAAAGAATCTGTACACAACCATCATAAATAAATTAAAGGGTGCTTAGTTTTTTTCTAGTGTGAAAGTCTGACATGTCTAACATGAGTGCTCTGTAGCTGAAAAATGTATGCACTGTGAAACTATGATGTTTCATTCCAGTGTACAATTTGCTGGCACTTTAAAACCTAAGCCAGTGTAAACACCATATTTTAAAGGTCATTCCCTTTTTCAATGGAAAATAAAATTTAGGATAAAGGGTGTGGGAGTATGAACTGAAGGTATAACTGTCCAAACAAACCAAACCTAGTACCCATAATAGAGCCCAGTTGAACAACTTAAAGAAAATTATTTCCATGATATGGATCTTTAAATTATCTAGAAAAATAATGGCTAATAAAAACTTATGTGGCTATACCCTGAATGACCAAGGATGTTGGAAGAAATACCACAAATTGCAAAACATATACAAGGATAGCTGATCAGGTTAGTTGTGTTTGTTGAGTATTTGGAGCATCCATATGTGTCATGCCAGACGCCCCTACCTTGGCTTCAGAAGGTCTTAATCTTGAAAAAGGTTTTCTCAATAACCACCATTTTTTAGGCTTGTTCAACCCTAGAACCTTCTGCTGCTGCTTACGGAATGTTCTATTTGCATGCCATTTCCCAATTTTCCATCCAAGCCCATACATGTCATGCCACACCTTATAGTGTAGCTTCATTGCATTATATCTGACTGGCCAGGAGGAGAACAAAATGAAAAAAAGAAAATTTTATTGCAATGAGTAATCTCGAATATAGAAATCTTATAAGTTGGCAAAAAAGCAACCAAGTAGAAAATGTCCCTTGCAAAGCAATAACACTGTTAGGTCCCTATATTACTAGTATAGTCCCTTATTATTGTTAGTGTAACCCCCTTATTGTTATTATCGTACCCCTGTAACCCCATATTGTTATTATTATGGCCTTAAATTATTATTTTTAGGTCGGTTAGGATTACATTGTGGCCCCACTAGGATTACATTGTGACCCCATGGACTCCTATATATAGAAAGGAGGTTTTGTAATTTGTATCATCCAAGAATTGGTCATTCATGTAATGTATTGGAGGTTGCCCCCTCAAAGTGGCTTATTTCTAAGGCGTTGATATCTCTTTTCTTCTATTTTTGGAGCTGGTTTCACAACATTTGGTATCAAAGCTTTGGATTCTAGGGTTTCGCTACTCCAAACAGGTCATCGTGGAATTTTCGCTATAATTTTTTTTCTACGATGTTTCAGAAGCTGAAATTTTTAGGGTGTGAAGCCGAAATCCTGAGGAACATCATCGCAAAATTTCAAACCTTGGTTCACAATATTTTCAGAGATATGATCTGTGGAAGTTAGGTCTTTTTGCAGGCTCCTCAATTAATCTAAATAGATCATCGTGGAATTTGTTCTATAATTTTTTTTCTATGAAGGTTCAGAATGTGAAATTTTTAGGGCACAAAGCTGAAATCTTGAGGAAACTTGTCGCAAAATTTCAGAGCTTGGTTTTCAATATTTTCGGAGATATGATCTGTGGAAGGTAGTGCTTTTTAAGGCTCCTAAATTTCATCTCAAAGACGTGATCGTGGGAAAAGTTTCATAACTCTCTCTCTGAGCCTCGGATTGGAGTGTCGTAAAAAGTGGCCACAAGTACACTAATTGTAGTTTCTTTGCTATCAATTTAAGATCTAAAAGACGAAACCGTGACACGTGGCAAGTCTTACAAGTTCGATCTACTAAAACATTCCATAATTAGGTCATTGTGGGAGATTGGACATAAATTTATCTTGAAGAATCTAAATCAGCTCAGACCTGTGGAATTCAAAAGAGGATTCAAAAGGCTACCTCAATGCCAAATTTCAGATATTGAAGAGCTGTAACCACAGAGATAATCCAATTTAAATATCGAGCTCTTAAAAAGCAAGAAAAAGGTGTGTATTTTTTTTCTGAATTGCATAAGTCTTGTTTGAAGAATCAATATGAATTGATTCCAAGGGCATATTGTAGAATAGATATCAGTATTGGGTTCTAAAAAATGCCCCGTAAAAATAATTCAACACCCATTAAACCTTCAGAAGGCTCTACTATGACTCATGAAGATAAAGAATTGCAACATGATCTATCAAAATTACAAGAGCAAGTGCACCAAATTCCGCTCTTGCAAAGAGCAACAAAAAATGAAATGGAAGTTTTGAAGAAAGGCGTGGAAGTGAAGATGGATGGTTTGAAGAAAGGCATGGAAGCTAAGACGGATGGCATGGAAGCTGGCATGGAAGCTAAGATAGATGACATGGAAGAAAAAATGAAAGACAACATGGAAAACATGAACAATGATCTAAAAGCAGACATGGAAGGTTTGACAAAGTTGATACAAGAAATGTTTCCTAATGGTGAAAAGATAGTAGAGGAAACTCATGATGAGAACAAAATAAATGTTAATCATGACTTCATAAACTCTAATGTTAGCGGGAAGAACCACCATATTCCAAAAATGGATATGAGGAAGTTTGATGGAAAGGATCCTGTAACATGGATACTACAGATGGAGCAATATTTTGATCTCCATAATGTGCAAAACACATAAAAGGTACACATTGCAACTTTACATTTAGAACAAAATACATTTGTATGGTATCGATGGCTTTTCTCCCGTAAAAAAATTGTCACTTGGTCAATTTTTACGGAGGAAATGATAGCATATTATGAGGATACAAAGAGCAACACCTTCTTTAGCCAATTGATAAATCTCAAACAAAAGGGTTTAATGGGGGAGCACATTGAGGACTTCCAAAAATTGAATATAAGGGTAACTGATATTCTAGAGGAACACAGGATTGATCTCTTCATAGGTACTTTAAAGAATAACATCCAACATGAAGTTCGCGTTTTGGAACCTGATTCATTGGAGAAGGCATTCAGGTTGGCAAGAAAAATTGAATGTAAAATTATGGCGACAAGGAAGCCTACCACTCACTTCTATAAATAAGGAAGTGTTGCTACACCTAGATTTCCACGACCTACAAGGTTGACACCACAACAATTGGAAGAAAAAAGAGCAAAAGGGCTTTGCTACAGTTGTGATAGCAAATACACTAAAGGTCATAAGTGTGCTGAGAAGAAATTAGTTTACATAGATTGTGAAGAGGAAAAAGAAAATGAACAAGAAGAGGATATACACCAGGAACCAACCCTAGAAGAGGAAGAAATGAGTCCGACCATATCGTGTAATGCATTGGCAGGAATTACCACTCCTCGAACTCTCAAGATAGAAGGACATATCAAGAAGAAAAAGGTAATAGTGTTGATTGATTCAGGTAGTACCCATAATTTTATTCATTGTAAGGTAGCCAAGGAATTGAATTGTTTCCTATACCCAGCACCCGAATGTCAAGTGATGGTTGCAAATGGAGGAACTATAAATTGCTCTGGAAAATTCCATAATATCAAGCTAACCATGGGGGAATATGTATTGAATATTCCAATGCTTTCCATTCCTATGGGAGGTGTTGATGTTGTACTAGGAGTACAATGGTTACAATCGTTGGGGACGGTAGCTTTTAATTTTCAAGAACTTTTCTTGAAATATTTTTTCAGAAGGAAAGGAAGTCGAATTACAGGGTATTGCAGGGACGCCGGAAAAGATAATAAGCTCTAATGTCATGACAAAGCTTCTAAAGAAAGAACAACGAGGCGTAATTACACAATTATGCTCACTAGAAGTTCCAACATCAAAATCATCTATTTCTAAAGATCTCCAACAAGTCTTGGACAATCATTCCAATGTGTTTGAAACTCCCAAAGGACTCCCACCTATTCGTGATCATGATCATGCTATTCATTTGATTCCAGGAAGTGTTCCTCCAAACATCAAGCCTTATAGATATCCTTACTTCCAAAAGAGCGAAATTGAACGTATGATTGCAGAAATGTTAGAAGCGGGTATAATTCAACCTAGTCAAAGTTCTTTCTCTGCTCCTGTAGTATTGGTACACAAGAAGGATGGATCATGGTGAATGTGTCTGGATTATAGGGAGCTCAATAAGCTCACCATTAAAGATGAATTTCCCATTCCTGTGATTGATGAATTATTGGATGAATTACATGGAGCAATTTATTTTACCAAGTTGGATCTTCGTTCAGGATATCATCAAATTAGAATGAAGACTGAATATATTCCAAAAACAACATTTCGTACTCATGAGGGTCATTATGAATTTTTGGTCATGCATTTTGGCCTTACCAATGCACCTTCTACATTTCAAGGGTTGATGAATTCCATTTTCAAACCCTTCCTTAGAAAATTTGTGCTAGTATTTTTTGATGATATACTAATCTACAGCAGGTCTTGGAAGGATCATGTTAGACATGTTGACAGGGTGCTCAAACTATTGCAGGAGAAACAATTATATGCAAAAACATCCAAATGTTTCTTTGGAGTACAAGAGGTGGAATATCTGGGTCATATTATATCTCACGAGGGTGTTAAAGTAGACCCTAACAAAATTAAAGCCATTAAGGAATGGAAAGTCCCCATGACCATGAAGCAATTGCGAGGATTTCTCGGGTTAACAGGGTATTATCGCAAGTTTGTTAAGAATTATGGGAGAATAGCGGCACCTCTAACAACATTATTGAAGAAAGATGCATTTTCATGGACTCCTGAAGCAACTAAGGCCTTTGAACATCTTAAAGAGGCAATGTGCCCAGCACCGGTCTTAGCTACGCCAGACTTCACAAAAACCTTTATTGTGGAATGTGATGCCTCAGGAAATGGAATTGGTGCAGTTTTAATGCAGGAAGGAAGAACCATTGCTTTTGAAAGTCGTCCAATCAAAGGAAAGTATTTACAGAAACCTATTTATGAGAAGGAAATGTTAGCAATACTACATGCACTAAAGAAATAGCGAACTTACCTAATGGGAAGACACTTCAAGGTAAAAACTGATCATGATAGTCTTAAACACTTTTTGGAACAAAGACTATCTTCGGAAGAGCAGCAAAAATGGGTCACAAAGATGTTGGGTTATGACTTTGAAATAATCTACAAAAAAGGAAAGCTTAATGTTGTTGCAGATGCACTCTCAAGAAAGAATTAAGAGGTGGAAGCATTGCTTTGTGCCATTTCTATTATCCAACCAGATTGGATAACCAAAGCAAGAGATGAATGGAAGAAGGACAAAGAAGTATGGACACTCATTCAAAAGTTGCAGCAAGATCCTAGTACATCTGATACATTTACTTGGAAAAATGATTCTTTATGGTACAAAGATCGCTTATATCTTTGTAAGAATCCCAACTAAAACAAAAGATTCTTTTAGAATTACACACTTCTCCTTTAAGAGGCACTCAGGATTTTTAAAAACTTACCACAGGGTGAAGAAAGATTTTTTTTGGGATGGCCTTAAATCTGATATTCAAAAGTTTGTGGCGGAATGTTTGGTTTGCCAACAGAATAAAGTTGAGACAATTAAGACCCCAGGACTTCTACAACCTTTATCCATTCCAAGTCGACGTTGGAAGGAGATTTTAATGGATTTTATCATAGGTTTACCTAAGTCTGAAGGAAAGAGTGTCCTCATGGTGGTAGTTTATAGACTTACCAAATATGCACAATTTTGTGCATTATCTCATCCATTTAAAGCAAGTAAAGTTGTACTACATTTATGGACACAATTCAAAAGGTACATGGAAACCCAAGGGTTATTGTGAGCGATAGAGATCCCATTTTTACTAAAAAAAATTGGACGGAGTTATTTTCTTGTTTGGGTACTCAATTAGCTCATAGCTCATCTTATCATCCTCAATCTGATGGCCAAACTGAGATAGTAAATAAATGTTTGGAAGGATATCTTCGTTGTTTTGTATCTGATAAACAAACATAATGGGTCAAGTGGTTACCTCTCTCTGAATGGTGTATAACACTTCCTTCCATACTGCAGCAAAAATGACCCCATTTATGGCACTTTATGGATATCATTCACCATCCATCACATCATCTTTAAGAGAAAATTCGAAGGTTCAAGCAGTGGAAGATCATTTCGAGCATCAAAAAGAAGCTCTCCAACTCTTAAAGGATAACCTGAATTTGGCACAAAATCGAATGAAACAACAGGCAGATCAACATCGCAGTGAGAGAAGTTTTGATATAGGAGACTAGGAATTTTTACGGCTACAACCATACAAACAAATGTCCCTCAAGCAAGCTAAGATGGATAATAAATTATCGCCAAAGTACTATGGTCCTTGCAAGGTGTTGCAAAATATTGGTACTATGGCATACAAATTGGAGCTTCCTGCTTCTTCACAAGTGCATCCAGTTTTCCATGTTTCATGCTTAAAGAAGGTTATAGGTGAAAATATTCCAGTTCAAACATTATTGCTAGGACTTGATGAGGAAGGAAAAATCATGTTGGAACCTGAAGCGGTCACGAAAACAAGAACTTGACAGCTATGGAATCGATCAATTTCAGAGTATCTCATCAAGTGGAAGAACTTACCCACTGAAGATTCTACATGGGAGGATGAGAATTTTATACAGAAGCAGCTAGAGCTACTCAAGCGTTGAGGACAACACTTTTTTGAAGGAGAGGGGCATGTTAGGTCCCTATATTACTAATATAGTCCCTTATTGTTGTTAGTGTAACCCCCTTATTGTTATTATTGTACCCCTGTAACCCCATATTGTTATTATTGTGCCCTTAAATTATTATTGTTAGGTCGGCTAGGATTACATTGTGGCCCCACTAGGATTACATTGTGACCCCATGGACTCCTATATATAGAAAGGAGGTTTTGCAATTTGTATCATCCAAGAATTGTTCATTCATGTAATTTATTGGAGGTTTCCCCCTCGAAGTGGCTTATTTCTAAGGCATTGATATCTCTTTTCTTCTATTTTTGGAGTTGGTTTCATAACAAACATAGAAAGAGCAAGAAAACTCCGAGCAAGGAAATAGTTTATATATCATGGTCTAGACTTTCTAGTACTTGGATGGTGCACCACAGGATGTGACCATTTCTTAATTTTATCCTCGCACCACTTGGACTCCTCCTATTTTATAAAAACGTATGTGGCTATACCCTGAATGAACAAGGAGTCCGCTTTCCATTTTTCATAAATTCAAACAACTCTAGACAAAATCACCATAATATGTTTATATGGTCCTTAGGTTTTCCAAGTGAAAAACTCTGACATGTATTGTGCATAGTGCAACATGGTGTATAACCTTTGCCCTCTGCCCACTGGAAGTGTGGAACTGTTTGACGGTTTGGGAGTACATAGTAAGGAGCTAGCAGTATCCATTTCATTGTTTTGATGTCTATGTGCACTATGCATGTGATGGGTTTGTACAGTTATGAAGAGTGAACCGTGCCCATGGAAGTTCCCAATGTCTTCAATTTTGTGTCTCACACAGTGATCATGACGTGCCTATCTGGTGTTTAGTCCTCAAATTGCCGATGTGGAGCTCTGATCATGGTGTTCACCTCAGTGAAATATATGGGAACATGTCTCTCTTTATGAGCAGGGATGGAATTGACAGGAAAATTGTTTGTGAGAAAGGTTATTTTCTTGTTCAATATAGTCAAATTTTTTAGCATCCCATTCACATTCTATGTTAAAATTATTAAAATGAAAATCAACCTTCCATGTTAAAATAATTAAAATGAAAATTAGAGTTGATAAAACTGTTTATGTAGCACAACATTTTTGAAGCTGGGGTTCTTTTCTTACCACTTTGCACATACGATAATACAATATTTTCTCATTTCTACTGCCAAGAGATGGCACATGGAATGTGATGCACCAAAAGAGTCAAACATTGTAAACTTCAATGGGACAGTTCCATCACGTGGTAGCATGTGGGCAGACATCAATTTCAAAGGTTTCTCAGCAAAATGATTCACTTATTCAGGTAGGTTAAGTGCCAAGCACATGGCCAGTATAGAAAATACCTAGATTATGGTAGAGGGTTTGCTTGTACAATAGGGAAAGAGCTTTTGACTTAGTTCAGTCTAAGTTGGATAGGAGTTATGCTCATAACCCATTATTTCTTTTTTCTTTGATAGTAGACATGCATTGTGCACATTATCACAATATATATGTTGAGGTCATTTGCATCCAGTGTCTACTTTGAAGATTAGACATCTTGCAACCTTCCCATCTTCAATATTTTCTTCAAGTTGAATATGTCTGACATTGATTCAAGGAACATTGTCAAACGATTGCATGCTATAGGTGTAGAATAGGGGGAAAGAAAAATGCTTACATAGATAGACGAGTATACAATAAAATTGTGCCAAACAATCATTTGAATTCCCAAACCACTTTGATATCTTCAATTAATCTTCTCCACCATCTAATGTTGCATTCTCCTCAAACACATTTGACCAAAGGATGGAGATAAAAATGTTGCAATGAAATTTGAAATCAAAAAATGGTTTGAGGCATTTGCAGAAAGCACGCCAATTTTGCTACTGAATGAAAATGTGCCTATGTATTACAGTACTATCAAGAAAATTTACTGTTTTCCAACATAACATTTAAAAGTAAACCACAAATATCCATTAACTGCATCATCGAATTCCTGATGTTCTCTTTTCATTTATATAGAAAAAATGAAGTACATGTACACACTTGCAGCTTATTAGAAGTCGGAATAATTTTAAGCTCTCCTAACCCTAGCTAGGGAAACCAATATAACCATAACAAAAAAGTGCTCCACACTAGGAATCACATGTAACCAAAGTTGGCCACTCCACCATGAATTGGCATGTCGGACAATAAACAAAAAGATGCAGTTTCTATCACAACTTTTTTCTGAAGCCAATTTCTGTGTTGTCTCCAAGTTCTGTGATGTCAGTGACCCAATCATCTTCAGATAGAGGGGGACCCATTGAAGAAGTTGTTGTGTCTGTAACATCACAATGCATTTTTCATCAGAGAAGATAATAAGATGTCAAGTAATAAATGCATCAGAATACAGATAAGATCAATTAAAAGTCTCGTCCTAAGCACCTTGACTCATCTGATAAAAATAGTTATAGTGTGTCTTTGAACATCTTTCATCTGAAATCACATTAATTGGACGTTCCAGCCCTGCAAACATTCGAACACTACATTAACAACCTGAACAACAACTAGTGTTAAACGTAAGGAGCAAAGACAACGCAAACAAACATGGAAATTCACCAATTTCTGTGATGTCAGTGGCCCAATCCTTTTCTGGTCGAGGGGGGCCCAATGAAGAACCAGCCATGTTTGTAAGGTGACAACACAATTTCCATCAGAGAAAAAAATAACATGTCAAATAATAGGTGCATCAGAATACATAGTAGATCAATCAACAATCTCGTCAAATGTACCTTGACTCATGTGATCAAAAGGTTGATTGTGGATCTGTGTACATCCTTCATCTGTAATCACATTAATCGGATGTCGCAGCCCTGCAAACGTTACAACACTACATTAAGCTAAAAGAAATAGCAAAGATCAAAGACATTGCAACAAACTTGAAAAATCGACAAAGCGATCTAAACATAGCAACAAACTTGGAAGATCACGAATTTGATCTAAACATACTGATATCGTCTCCCTATAGAACTTACTTGGAACAGTAGAGGAAGCATTGTTGGAGGGAGGACGACCACGCCTGTTGAGGTGTGGAAACTAGAATGGTTCATCTTTGGATGCAGAGACATTCAAATCAATATTCAAGGTGACATTCCTTTTCCTTTTATTTTTATTTTTTGGACTAGGGAAACTATTCTTCCTCTTCAAGGATGACTCATAAGCACCCAAACCACAGGCGAAGTCATAATCCATAATATTAATATTATTAGCATCATCCACAAATTTTTTAGCCATATCAATCAACTGTTTTGTCTTGCTCACAGTAGAAGGAGGACTATTCCGAATTAGGTCTAGATAACCAAACAACTCATCTCTCAACACACCAAGTTCTTTAACATTGTCATCTTCAATATTGGTTGGGATAGTATCTGCAGGAAGGTTTGGCGCCTCTATACTTATCTCAAAAGGGGAATTCAACTGATTGGGTGTGGTATGAAGATCCAATAAAGGGTCTAAATCCATCAAGGAGGAATGAAACCAATCTACCTTTGTAGAATGCTTGCAAATGTTGCCCCGAATAGACCATGGACAATTGCAAGTGATAAAATTTCTGCAATGAAAAATTATAAGATATTCCTTATCGACTTTGCTTTGACTCCTTACCCAATAAGCATGAGATATGCTCTCATGAGGCCTGAAATCACTGTCTGGAATTCTTCTAGCCTTTTCCATTGATGATTCAAGCTGCATGTCTTTCTTGTGGTTGTTATAATATCCTTCTTTTTTCAAAATTGCCTTGAATCGATAACATGGCTCAACATTTTTAGGAGAGTGTAGAATAGCCAATCCATTCTACGAGAACATTACTTTCGCTTATCACATAGAAATGTTGACTTCAGGTAACCGTGGTATGATTCCACAACATTATTTGTCTCCTGGTTTGCGTGAGGAAAATCTCTACAGCCTTTAACCCACATGCCTACATGGAAAGACTCAATTAGTAAATATAAGTTTTCCAACATAAATGACAAACATACAACATATAAGGAATATTATGCAAACTTACGAATCTTGTCACCGGCAATCCAAGTCTTGTAGAAATAGTCCAAAAACTTCTGCTCAGTTGCATATTTGATGAAAAAAGCATTGATTACATCATCCACTTCATCAGTACAACAATCTTTCATGATATGGCCAAGTTCATTGAACATATCGTTTGCTTTCTCTGAGCTGCTAACCAACCAATTAACATTCTTGAGCCATGCCCTCCTTATGTGCCAAATACACAAAATCACTTCACATTTCGTGATTCTCCTGCGACATTTAATTCATTTTGAGAAATTGTTAAAATGAATGCAATTCGAAATGTCAAATAAGAATATTGATGTTACCTCAAAGCAATGATTTCAACCATAACATCATCAACCATGAAGGCGTTGACCCTCCAATCGGGACGAGTCCGAAAACACCTAAGCATGAGGCTCTCCAGCCATACTTGTATATCTTGTGATGTATTACGTGACATCACCACCCAGGAAACTGGTACCCCGCTTTGTTGCTCATCAAAGACTGCAAGCATGTACAACTGATACTGTCATTTTAAATGAAATGAAGTTAATTTTAACATAAATGATTTTATTGAAGCAATCTTTGGAAAAAAACTCACCCCATATTTGTTTGTACTGAATATTGAGTCCATGGCTATCAAACTATTGTGGGATAACTTGACCATAGTTTCCAACATCCGTTTTGTTTGTATTCCAGCTATAAAAGGGATGTATGCGCCATTGGGCTTCTGGTAGAAGAAGAAATCATCTTGGTTTCTTTAATACCAAAGATTCACACTCATTTCATCTTTGCTATGCAATTGATAACTTTCTTTCATCAGACAATTATAAATGTTTACAACGTCTTTTCTGCGTAAGAATAAATCCCTATATTTGGATGTAGCATCTATGTCAAGATATTTCTTTATATGTATTTTACAAACAGAGTCAATTGGCAGTTGAAGAAAATAACAGCTTTCTAAATAAGAAATCATGTCCTTCGAAAGTCTTGGCTTTCTTTGAGTAACATCATCACTTAAAGTGTTGTCTTTACCATGACAAAGCCATCCTTGCCCATCTTCGTGATCATGCTGATTGTATGTTATTACTGCTATGTTGGGATCTTGAACCATAATCTTTACAATAAAATGGCATTGACATCCCCTCTTTTTGGCATATGACTTCCTTCCTTTGCTTTTCCATTCTTCTCTCTTGTCAGCTGGACCATATGAGAAATGGTAACTACAAAATAAATTACAGGAATGTCATCAAATCTGGTAAATATAAAGAATTTCTAATATCAACATCTAAAAAATGTAGTTCTAAAATACTTACAGCTCATACTTTAAGGCTTTTGTGCTCGGGCGTTTTCTTTGTAGACGCAGGAAGGAACATAGAGCATCTGGATTCGATTCTTCTCCTTTTCTAAAATCATCAACTCTTTCTTTGGGAATTTTTGCAACACGGTCAATATTCATGTTTTCTTTGTAGATTTCCGCCCAAACTAAATCTTTACTAGAAAAAATGAGTTTGTCTTTTGGGTCTTGCACCTCAAGAGCCATGACTGACTTCCATTTCTTTTCCATGCTAGATGACTGTCTGCAAAAAAATGTGAAAACATATTAGGGAGCTGGAAATAATGAGAAGGTGATTTGTACATATACAACAAGAAATATAGTAATTTCATATCCATGAAATGATGTAGAGGAAAATGATTTCTAGTACTCCTGTAGGTGCTGGAAACTCATTTTCCAAGGTGCTAGAAAATCAATTTCCAGCATCTACAGGAGCACTAGTATTGTTGTAGGTGTTGGGAAATAAATTTCCAAGGTGTTGGAAAATCATTGTTGAGGAGGTAAATCCCCTCTGTCGATAGAGGTGATCCCTACTAGCCCAGATCGGGTCTATCAACAATCAAGTCACGTAGTGACGCAGGTTCCTAGTTACAAAACAAAAAAAATCATAACGAATTGCCTACCTCAAATTCTATGCAATGGTCATTGAAGAAAGGATGACGCTTCCCATCCCTCACTTGGCAGATCACGATCCTTCCGCTCGACACGTCTGAACACCTGCACACATGCAAGGAAACAACGACATACAACGTAAAATCTAAAGCCTGTAACCATACATCAATCAGTCTAGAGGATATAATTAATTGTGTAAAGAAATAAACACATGAATGGAACCATAATCAAAGTCGCTTATATTAAAATAACAAAGGAAAGATTACAACTCAAAGCTCTGACGCTTGATCTTCCTTCGGCGGTGCTGACAGCGGAGCACGTCTCAACAAAGCCTGTCGGAAACGGGACGAAGCTCTCTTTCTTCGGCTTGGCTCTCAATAGTTTTCTGGCTATAGTTTCCTTCCTACAAGTTCAGCTAGCTTTCTAAGGGAGAAGGCAATATTTTATAGATGGAGGAAGGGGAGTTGGGATCCCTATAATCATGGGATTGGCCCTATCTCTAAGGAAGCTTCCATGATAGGTGGAAAATCACTTCCCATACATGGAGATCCGGAGCCAAACCACCCAACTCCTTTTAGTGACTTGTTCAGTAGTTTGTTGGAATCAAACTTCTACCATTTATTTTTTTTAAATGTCCCTTATTAAGATTGGCGCAAGTGAGACATAGGGACATAGCACCAGTTGGCACGCCCTCTATGGTGGATTTCCCCCATTAGCGCGAGGGCTGAACTGGCTAGTCGCGCCAAGGCTAAAAGATCTATTTTTATGGTTTTTCAGAGGAAAATTTCTTCAGGGGAATATTTGTCCTTATGAAAGGGGATGCCATGAAAGTGGTTTCAGGCCATGTCATTGCTCACAGGTCATCGGAAAAGCCCTCCAATGTGTGGGACAGGGGATTGTAGGGACAGTGACAAAATGCTATGTAACAGATGCCCCCTAAAGCATGAGGTCCGAGATAGAGGGAGGGGTGAAATGCATTATGAGAACGTGCCCAACTACAAACACTGTCTTCAGAAGACCTGCATACAAGTACAACTGATATCTCTGATACATGATATGTGGTATGGGTGTATCCATCCAATAAGAAGGATCAACAAGTAGACTCAGGTATGGTCGCAACCATCCAATCAAATGAGTCATGTAACTAATCATGATAATCCACAAAAGATCCGCAGCCTGGATTTCATCAAACAAAATCCAAGGTTTTGCGCTCCATCTCGACCTGAACAGAGTACAAGTCCGAGCATGTGAATAAGTGAGCTAAAGTCGAACATGAAAGAACATCGTCTGATTACCAGCCAATAATGGAAGCCATTAACAGACGCGAGAGGAACCACCAATAACGAGGATGGCCCTCAAGGTACTATAGGTACAATTCGTGGAATGTGAACAGTGAGCTGGCGTCGAACACCCGCAGAATCACTCGATCGAAGGCGAATGATGAAAACCTTGCGTCGAATGCGAAGAACCTGCCATTGAGGCATGCAGGCTCCAAGGTACTGGAAGGGAGTCTCTATATCAGCTTCCTGGATAATGAGTTGAAGTCGACAGGAAGTGACCTTGATCGAAGGTGGGCCATCATGTTTCCCACATCATTGATGCGAGATATAGGAACATGATGTTTGTGAATTAATATCAGTGGAGAATCAGAGGGGGGTTGAAAACTGCAGAGGCCAACTTCTCTTGAACATATCGGCGGCACGACACTGGATTTGGCAGTATTTGACATCAAAGGATTTAAGGTCATGGTGATGTGGAAAAGAGCAGATGAGCGGTAAAAAAGGATTACCCAAACCCATGGAGGCAAGCAAATAACGAGATGAGATGTCCCCAACCTGACACAAATGCAGACAAGTGCCATGTTCAAGAGCGACATACTGCCGACATGACGGTGATAGTGGTTCCATTTTTTCCCCACCATTTTTGGTGAGTACCCCAATTATTTTTGGAAACAAGCTTGAAGGGGATAGCATGTGCTTGCGATATAAGTTTGTCCTTCGGACAAATCCAACCTAGTACATTTAACGAGCCTTAGGAAGGAGGAACTCGAGTATCGTCATTATGACGGAGTACGATTTCATCAGGTTTTAACGAGTCTAACAAAGGAAGAACTCGGCGTCTTTTCATGTTTAGAGAGTTTAAAAAGACAGTGGAAAAGCAAACTCCAACAGTCCCTTTTCGTAGATAGTTCCTCAGATCCGAAAAGGTAGAAAACTGTGTCTGAGAAAACCTCCTAGCCGCGATAGGCTAGGGTATTCCTTTTTCGTAAATAATCTATCCCAGCCCGAAAAAGGGGTAAACATATATTGGGTAGAAGTCGTTTCGCAGCCAATTTAACGAGATCAAAACGACAAGTGACTCGGCAATCTTTTCATTTTTAGAGAGTCAGAAAAGCGCTGAAAGATGACTCCAGTAGTGACTTTTTCGTGTTTTTACTGAGTCCAAAAAAGTGTAAAATACAACTCGTATCGTCATCCCAGTCGCGTGAAAACCTGTCGCTGCACAAAAAGCAAGCGTAAAACCCATTTTTCGACAAAATACGATAAAATATTTAGAAAAATAAGCTCCAAAACCTAATTTGATTTTGAAAAGTTATAAATATGACCAAAATAGTAAAAACATATTTACTTTTTACTTTTTACCTCTTGTGCAGAGCGAAAGTGAGTTTTTCCTTGCGAACTTGCGGTGACAATTGTGGATGATCCAGTGCATCATTTTAGATCCCGTCTTTTCCAGGTAAGAGGCGATTCCATTAACTATGTTTTAATCCATATTTCATAGTTTTCCATCGTGATTTGGGAGCCCTGAGGGGAATATTTGCAAATTTAGGGCTCACACAGTTGGCGCAGTTATGAGGCACGGACCCGCGCCAATCGAGTTCTTTTTGCAAAGGGGTCGCGCCAGCTGGCGCGACTGTCAGCAAAACAGTCGCGTGAACCACGCAGCCTGATTTTCCGCTCAAATTTTACAAAACTTGAACCAATCAAATGGGTTTTCGAATGCCCAAGGGATCTTATGATGTGCTTATGACCATTTTGGTGCAGGTACAAAGCCACAATGGTGATCGAATGGAAAGAAAGGGAGCACAGTGAAGAGGACGAAATGGCAATGGGGAATGAGCAATGCATGAATGCTCTCTAGGATTGCGGTTTAAAGAAATTCTTCTTGACACCATGTCTCAGGGCACAACCTGAATTGTTGCAATACTTGATCAATATCTGGGATGAGAACGAGGAGAAGTTTAGGCTTCGAGATCAAGTGTTGGAACTCGAAGTGTCCAATGTTTACTTCATCACTGGATTGTCTCGCAGAGATCCAGTTCCGATTATGACAGGTACTAGGCCTTCTGGCGAAAAGATGTCAATGGTTATGGAAAGAGTGTGCCCAGGGGCACAAACAGGATTAGGTAGTGGTAAAGTGGACATTCAAATTGTTCCCGATGTAGCACTCAGAGTGGTTCTCCATACCATTACAGGGGCCGCGGGGTCGCAGGCGCCGCATGAGGCTACCAAAACACAACTCCTCTCGGAATCAGAATGTATGAACTCGACATTATTTGATTGGGCTACAATCGTGACCATGAATATAAAACAGAAATTGAAAAAATGTAAAAATACCAAACTAAAGCAGTTTGGGTACGGGTCTATCTTGGTATCGTTCATCCTAGAACAGTTACCTATCTTCCAGGGCCAGGGGGCGATAGTCGCAGATCCACCTTTGAGATAGCCACGGATGGCTCGATGGGTAGCACTGATGCCCAGAGTAGGAGGGGGCTAGCAAATGTCATGGCAGCCCGAGTTCTTCGGATGGCTTCGGCGAAAATTGATCATCATAGAGGACTGGCCCTATGCCGGTACTGATTTCACAGGAGACCCAGAACTTCCACTCCTGGAAGGAGAGGACTGGGATGAGGAGCTGGGTAAGAATCTTTTTGATTTTATGAATTTTATGATTTTTTTTGGTATACATGCATGCTCTAACAATCAATCCTATATGTATGCAGATGTTGGCCCAGAGAGGCTCGCCGAGATGTCGTCAATCACGCGGAGGACCCCTCTCGCCTATGACCCTCAAGGTGACGGGGGCGAGGGGAATGAGTTGGTTCAGAACTTAGAGGGAATCGCCCGTGGGATTCCCTGATTATGCTCGCCTAGCAGATGTCCCTATGGCTTATCAGAGGCACACCGTAGGGGTGCCTAGTCGCCTTCATCGTTTACTAAGGTGATTGGTGCGGGCAGTAACATGCTACCATGAGCACCATGCTGATTAGTCGCCTAGGCTTTTCATATGCATATTTTTGAGAGACATGTTGTCTCCAGATATTATTAAAACATACATGTATATTTTTGGATTTTATGTGATGCACACAAACTACAAACATTCGACATATATATATATATATTTCTGCATGGATATTTTTCACATATGATGATGTTTTTTTTTAATATGTTACACAAATGTCTAATACAATGCTATCTAATGCATTAGTTGCATAACACATGACCCAATGGGAAAGTTAAAAGTTCACAAAATGCATCACACCAATCATATTTTATTTTTACGCAAGCTTAAAAGCACACATGCAAACTATGCTTGGAAATGAGTTTTATTTTTTATGCAAGCTTAAAACACAAATGTAAACTATGCTTGAAATGATAAGGAAAAACGGGCATGCCCCCAGCATGGTGCCTCAATTCGAGGTACATGCCCCATAAGCTTCAATCCATAGGAAATGGAGTGAAGGTTCAAAACACAAGAGATTCGATCGAACTCTAACAAAACTTGAATTGAACAAGAACGTGTTTCATTGTTTTAACGAGGTTGACACACTTCAGAACTGTCCTTGAAACAACTTGTTTCATTGTTTTAGGAGCTTGACACAAGAAGAGGAACTATGCTCCGACGAGCTCAAAGGAGTAGGTTCAAGCGGGGGATAACCGGAGACAAAACGCTCGTGACAATTAGACATTTCCCCCAGGTCGGGCATGAACGAGGAAGGATAATGCCCATCGCTCCACGGTAGATCTTCGAGAGACATGGTCTCCACGAGAGCTTTGTCAGACGAAAAGACTTCTCTCAAAGGATTTAAGATCAGGCGAATCTGCATCGCCGAGCCAAGGGGATTGAGAATAAACATCTAGAGCCATGCTTAAAGGAGCATTTTCAGTAGGAGGAGGATTTGATGCAGCAACGATCTCACAATAATTAATTTCAACTGGGGTCAAAGGCATCGATTCTCCAAAAGCGGTCACTGTTCAGGAGAAGGGATGATCCACGGGTCATCTGACCTAGAGATCATGTTGAATTGAACGGTGTTCGGTGGTGGCATGGGAAAAATACCCATGAGAACGGGGTCCTTGAAAAGACCAAGTCCTAGACTGTCAGGGGGATTAGGAATTTGATCCATGTACAGCACGTTGTTCTCAAAGGACGAGGTAAAGAAAGACAACTGATCGACTGTAATAATATTGACCTCATGTGGAAACTTCAAAAGCCGAAAGAGGGTGGACGGAACACATAGCATGGCGTGGGTCCAGCTGCGACCAAGTAGAAGATTGTAGTTGAGTTTGGAATCAACCACTTCTACTTCAACGTTGACTGTCTTACCTTGTAATGTGATCAGTAAACTCGTGAGAACACCCAAGGGTTTCGATTCCCTACCATCGAATGCCTCGAGGGCATTGGGAGATGAAGTGAGGGATAGAGAGCCAATGGCCTTCCAGCAGGCAGATGACATAACACAGGTAGAGGCACCTTCGTTCACAACGGCCCTGTGAATGTTGAGGTCATTGATACTGACTTGTATAACAAGGGCAATTTGATGTGGAAGTCAGGGGACAAAATTCTCTAGATCAAAGGTGAGAAGGCTAGAATCAGCAGGATCAATCCCGTCGATTGAAAATAACAGAGCTTTTTGCTGAGATGGGCAACTTTTAAGCACTTCTAACGCAGACATTGTGGAAGGCACCTATGCCAAATCCTCAACAATGCTGTAATGCTGAGCAGCACGGGCGCTCGAATTATAGGAATATTTTCGAAGAACACCTTTAGAAGGTGGTCGTATAATGGGTTCAGTGTTGGGCTTCTCAATTTCTAAAGGACCAGAGGTAGGTAGGGGAGGCAGGCCATCAAAGAATTCCTTCCCAGCTACCTGGCATGATTCTGCATAATCCTTCGAATGAGTGGCAATTGAAACAGGTGCAACACCATTCATCATAAAAACTTGGGACCCAAATGGTGCAGATGGTGAAGGTTGTTCGACCATCTGGGTCTGTTGAGATGGAAAAGGTTCCTTAAGAACTGTCGGAGTTCCCTTAGAGCCTTTAAGAAGTTGACTAACCTCGGATCGTCGGGGACAATCTTTGGTGTAATGGTCTCTGTCACAGATCAGGCAAGGGTACTTCGATTTTCATTGTGAACCATCATCAGCACGTGGTTTTGAGGATTCTGGTTTCGAGACATCGGATTTGGCTTTGCCTTTACCCTTCTCCTTCCCTTTGGAAGTCTTATCTGTAGGATTGGCCTGAACGGCATTGACCTCCTCGGTCTTACCAAAATCTGGAGTGGCGGGAGAAGCATAATTATTGGAAGAATTCGACTTCTGCTTCCCATTAGAGGACTTACGAGAAGTCTGAGAGACGGAACCAATAACACCATCAACCGACGGGGTAGGTGGTGCTTTAGAGGTCCCTGGCCACGGGGCATCAGTCAAGATATCATATAACGTGCCGAAATGAGAGTACACTAAATCGAGGTACTGGGCACGAGCGATGGTTTGTTCCTTAGTTACACATGCCCCCATAGCAATGTCTTGAGCGATATTGTTGATAAAGGAGGTAGTGAACCAGTGAGTTAGAAGTTGATCAGGAATATCAAACTTGATTAGACGACGATGACATCTCCACTCATGTATATGATCTAAAATATGAGTGGCTTTGTCCTATTTTAGAGATGTCGGGAGATGTGTCCCGACTTCATAACGAAACGATAACTGGAAATGTGTCAGGAATGCCATAGCTAGAGTATTAAAGTCTTGAAAAATTACCACGGGGTAGTTCTATGTACCATTTAGTAGCAGCGCCGGTAAGAGTGCACTGGAAAAGATGTAGACGGATCAAATCATCCACCCAAGAGTTCGAAGAACACCAAAAATGGTAGTTCATGACATGGGCTTGGGGGTCTTCTTTAGATTTATCCTCAAACTTAGGACAGTCACCAGGCACCTTCGTTAGAACCGGAGGCCAATATGGATTATGAAGAATCGGATCATTGGTCAATTTAGATACATCCGGTAATTCTAACATGGCAAGGAAAGGTAACTAAGGATTAAAAGGCATGCCAGGTCCCCGATAAGGACATGTACCTGTACTCCAACCTGGTTGAGCATAACTCTGCCCCCATTGGTTTTGTCCTGGAGGATTCCGACCATAGGGGGTATAAGCCGTATAATTGGGTTGATGCGGTTGCTGATAACCAGGGTATGGGCGTTGATAACCAGGGTACTGACCCTGATTATACGCGGGCCCTGTTTGGGTAGTATATGGATTTGACTGCGGAGTATAAGTATAGCCTGGTTATTGAAGGTAATAACCAGAACCTTGGGGCGGGTTGTAAACCGTTCGAGACTGACCTTGAAGGTAATAGTCGCCATGGGGTCGAGCGGGCTGTTGGTAAGTGGGGCCCTGTTGACCCTGATAAGTTGGGCGCATAGGCAGGTTCGGCTGTGGCATAGAATAGATCGGCTATTGAGTAGGGTTAACTGGTTTTGCAGGTTTTCCTGGTTGAACAGGTTGACCTTGCTGTGCAGGCTGCCCTGATTGAACAGGTTGGCCTGGCTGAACAGGTTGTCCTGGTTGAATAGGTTGACCTGGCTGATGAAGGACACCAGGCTGCCCCAGCTGAGCAGGTTGGCCTGATGGCGGGAGAGGGCCAGGTTGTACCTGATAACCAAGTTGACATGTGATAGGACCATAGGATGGCCCTGGCTATGCAACATTCGGACCAATGGGAAACTGAGGTTGCTGAGGTTGCACCAATGGTTGAGAAGGATGGATTTTCCCCCCAGTACCATACAACGGTCCGGTTTGATACCCTGGTTGGCTTGTGGGTCCTTGAGGTTGCCCTAGTTGGACCACAGAGTGAGGCTCTAGAGGTTGACGTTAAGGATTGTAGGATTGCCCTTGCGAACCGTACAACAACCCTTGCTGGCCCAAAGGTTGTCCCTGTAAGGGTTGTCCTTACGAGTCGTATAGATAACCTGGCTGGGCCGAAGGTTGTCCTTGGAAGGGTTGTCCTTGTGGGTTATAAGGTTGCCTATCCTGGGCAGATAGAAAATCGTTAATTTACTGATAAGCCTTAGGAGCAGGAAAACGAAGGGGGTTGCCCTGCTCATCATATTGATAAGGAAATATGTAAATCGGGGTACCATCCGGTCCATAATGGGAAAAGTAATGACGGTTGAGATCTTGAGAGGACTTACCAACCTCGGAGTTTGACGGCTGTAAAGACAACCGATACTCCTCAGGAGAAATATTCTCCAAAATAGCAGAAGCTATGTAAATGTATTCAGGAACTGACGAGGTCTTAGTTGACTGAGTAGTGACAGCGGGCGTAGACGCAGCTACGCAAAAAGTAGACCTAACAGGTATTGATTTGACGAAAGGAGATGCCGTGAGAGTGTCGATGGCGACATCGCTAACGAAGGAATAACCGGCCTTGTGGACGGAGTCAATATTCCCATAGAGGCCACAATGGCCATGACCTGACTTAAAGACCTATATCCCGCTGGAAGCGAAGGAACAGGTGAAGACATGACAGAAGACTCGGGGATGTTTTCTAGAAAAAGCTGGTAATCTTCACCAGATGTAGGAATTTCCTCACTAGGAGAAGGACTGGGTGAGTCCATATCTGACCCTGCCACAAGATCTTCCAAAAGATGACGAGGGCTAGGAGGTATAATGGCAGCCAAGAAAGGCGATCCCGATGTAAGAGGAGGGAAATGTTCCCCTACTCCAAATCCAAACCAAGCGTTGGACAAGGGCCAATTGAAGTCAACTGGGCTTCCAAATGGAAGTTCAGATATAACCGGTCCCCCATCGGGAAACTCGGATACAATAGGCTGCTGATGTTCAGCAGAGGACTGAGATACCTCTGATGAATCGTCTGTGTAAGGACTACCAGTAGATGAAACTAAGGTTTCCACCACTATGACTATAACGAAAAGAGGAAGAGATAAAAACAAAGACACACGGGCAAAACCAAGGCAAACAATCAACAGGCCAAAAAAACAATCTCTAAATGGGCGTGTGATCATAGGTGATTAATTTTACCATATTAAAACTGGAAAATTTTACTGTTTCATGTTTTAAGAGTCTAGAAACAAGTAAAAGATGACTCTATCTCTTTCAATTTGGAAACAAGCGTGAAAGGACAAGCGCTTTATGATCTTTTCAAATTTAATAAGTCAGAAAAGATCGAAATGACTACTATGGTAATCTAGGCAGATGGGTGTACTAGATATCCGTGAACTACCATATACACCTTGGTTACAAAATGAAAGAGAAATCAACCAAGGACTTGACGTACGTGCAGGTAATCTCCCCGAATGTTGTGTCCGGTGTATCACGGGTAAAAGGCGGCAGACTCGGCTTCCTACGGATAAATGATAGCAACCTAGTGGGGTCTCCTTTTATATACGCAACGGTACGGGGAGCACAAGTCCGTACTAGCACTGTCTAAAGCCAGAAGGCGAATGACAGCTACTAGTTTTAACAACGCTGGAACACGTCACTCGCCTAGACCTCTAGATATTCCGTTAATGTTTCAATGTCACCTTAGGTAAATTGAATAAATTTTATAGTTGATCTTTAAATTATGTTTCAATTTCAATCCCTATCGAATGTTGTATCTCAAAAATCCTATAAAAGCACACTACATGCCACAATATATCACTTTGTTCGATGAAGAGCTAACTACGAGAAGGTTGAGAGCTTTTCAAATAACAACAAAATGATCACAAAACATCCACTACTACTCTAATGCAAGCTAATGAAACTAAAAACTTTTCTTTTAGAGTTATATAACACTAATAATGCGGAAAAGCTTTCAATTTTAACTAAACTAATAAAAAATGCAAAGAGATTTGTTTTTGTATTTTTCAATGTTTTAGAGCAAATGCACCAAACGAAATGAAAAACTAATGAAGAAACCAATTTTAGAAATGACAGTGAGAGAGGTGAACCAAACAAATTCACTCAATGCAAAAGCACACAATCAGAACTCAAATTGATGGAGAAATCCCTCAAATCGAAGAAGAATCTCAAAAGACTCACACAAACCGTGTAATCTAGGCTTGGAAGGAAACAAAGCGAAACTTGAATGAAACGGAGAACAATCACTCAACCAATGCAATGATATAATGGAATTCAACAAAATGAAAGCAAAGAAGCGAAAATGAAGTTGACTGAAAAAGCGAGAACCAAAAACTCCCACGGGAGGCTCAGCACACTATAGCACCTAGAAACCCTAGGGATAGAATGCAAAATTGATGGTAAAGGGCAAACAACCAGAGGACAAGGGTCAAACATAGTAAAAAAAGACTTCAGGCACTCAATTACTCATAAAAATGACACCAGGACTAGAAATCAAACTCAAGGGGCTCAAAAACAAGCAAACCCTAACACCAAACAGAGTTGGTGTGATTGTTTGGTTGTATTATGTGCCAAAACAACGTTGGCGCGGGGGCCTAACTAGCAAAAAGCGCCAGTTGGCGCGACTATTAAGCTATGAACTGCGCCAATTGAGTTTACTATTGGAAGAAATGAAAAAAGAGCAAACAGAGACTGGATCAGGTCTTATGGGGGCTGAAGAAGGGTTTCACACCAAAAGGAGTCGAACCAAAAGAGCAAATCAATTAATCAAAAGCCAAAAACAACCAAAAGAGAAAAGACTAATTCCAACTGACTCCCCAGTGGAGTCGCCAGTTTGTTGAGGAGGTAAATCCCCTCTGCGGACAGAGGCGATTCCTACTAGCCCAGATCGGGTCTAGCAACAATCAAGTGACGCAGTGACGCAGGTTCCTAGTTACAAAACGACAAAAATCATAACAAATTGCCTACCTCAAATCCTACGCAGTGGTCATTGAAGAAAGGATGACGCTTCCCATCCCTCACTTGGCAAATCACGATCCTTGCGCTCGACACATCCGAACACTTGTACACATGCACGGAAACAACGACATACAACGTAAAATCTAAATCCTGTAACCATACATCGGTCAGAGAGGATATAATTCATTGCGTAAAGAAATAAACACATGAATGGAGCCATAATCAAAGTCGCTTATATTAAAATAACAAAGGAAAGATTACAACCCAAAGCTTTGATGCTTGATCTTCCTTCGGCGGGGCTGACAGCGGAGCACGTCTCCACAAAGCCTGTCAGAAACGGGACGAAGCTCTCTCTCTTCGACTTGGCTCTCAATAGCTGTCTGGCTATAGTTTCCTTCCTACAAGTTCAGCTAGCTTTCTAAGGGAGAAAGCAAGCTTTTATAGATGGAGGAAGGGGAGTTGGGATCCCTATAATCATGGGATTAGCCCTATCTCTAAGGAAGCTTCCATGATAGGTGGAAAACCACTTCCCATACATGGAGATCCGGAGCCAAACCACCCAACTCCTTTTAGTGACTCGTTTAGGAGTTTGTTGGAATCAAACTTCCACCATTTATTTTTTTAAAACATCCCTTATTAAGCTTGGTGCGAGTGAGACATAGGGACAGAGCGCCAGTTGGCGCGCCCTCTATGGTGGATTTCCCCCATTAGCGTGAGGGCTAAACTAGCTAGTCGCGCCAAGGCTAAAATATATGTTTTTAGGGTTTTTCAGAGGAAATTTTCTTCAGGGGAATATTTTTCCTTATGAAGGGGGATGCCATGAAAGTGGTTTTAGGCCATGTCACTGCTCACAGGTCACGGGAAAAGCCCTCCAATGTGCGGGACAAGGGATTGTAGGGACGATGACAAAATGCTGTGTAACAATCATTTTCCAAGGTGCTGGAGCACTATTACTGCTATAGGTGTTGGAAAATTAATTTCCAAGGAGATGGCCCTAGGATTGCACCAAGTCACCTATGGAGAGGTCAACCATCCATGGTAATGGGAAAGGTGGTCAAATAATGAGACAACAATGGTCCTGGTAATGGGAAAGGTGGTCAAAGGCAAGTCTCTGAAAAACTGATTAGATGCAGCCTTCTTGAGGAGGGTCTGCGTTTCTAGCTGCTTGCTTTCGTAGTGAATGCACATTGGGTATGTGCGAGGAAATGGATTAATATTATTATTAATCTGGTTACTAACACAATGAGATGACCATGTTGTTACTCCTGAGTCCTAGGACATCCACTCATTATCAAAAGTCAAAGGCAGATAAATAGAGGTAATGTCACTCAGTGCTATATTGTATGTTGACATGCACTGTCATCAATACTTGGAAAATTAAGCGTACTGTAAATTTCCTTCTTCTACCCTTTAAACAAGTGCATTGCATTTTTTTTCTTCTTTTCTTCACCCAAGAATACAATTTTGCTGCAGGGAATTCTGTTAATTGGAGATCCTGGAATAGGAAAGAAACTTCTGGCCAAGGTGAGTAGAGATTTTAATTTTGTTAGTATAAATATGTTTATTGCAAGCCCCTGCTCTGCTCTTGCTCTGCCCCTGCTCTGCTCCATAATAGGAATGGTATTTGCAGGTTGATGAGAGATTGGCCACCTCCTTGACATGGCAATGGTCCTGGTAATGGGAAAGATGGTCATTTTAGGAGCAAGTCCAAATTTGAAGTAACCTTCAAAGCTAGTTTTGGTTTATCTACTCATTCCCTCATTCTTATATATATCATTATAATCACTAACATAGTTGACATCATTTAATGATTGTTATAAATTCAATGTGAGGAAAAATATGTCATTCCGTGATTCCAAGGATTAACAAAATTCCATAAAATCAACCATGCATTAATTCAATAAAATATGAAAAATACATATACTAACCTCTCTAAGCCATAAGATCTAAAATAACACAAGGAAATGATAAAAATCTTATAAATTCTTATTAGACTTATAAATTTTGAGAGGAAGTGGTTGAGTGATTATCTTAACCATCATAGGATGTGATGTGGGTCTGACTGGTTCTTGTCCACCTTCATCACATTTTCTCCACGTGGTTGGGACCGGTCCTTATGGAGGTCCACGTCAAGTGCGGATGTCTTACACCACTCCTATGTGCTCCAAAGTGCCGATGTTTAACACCGCCTCAACAAATGCATTATTTGTGAATGTTGTATGCTATTTTTCATTTGATAGGAAGAGCTGCATACTGTGTTTCTGAGGACGGTGTTTGACTGTGTAGGATCTGAACTATATACAAAGAAATATATCTATATTTTCTTCATCACTGGAACTATATACAAAGAAATATTCAACATCTGGATCGAAATCAGAAGTAAGTTCCCATTCTGCTGGTTCATATGACGATTTGAATAGATTTAGCTTAACACTGCCTCAACAACTGCATTATTTGTGAATGCTATATGTTATCTTTCATTTGATAGGAAGAGCTGCATACTATGTTTCTGAGGACGGTGTTTGACTGTGTTTCTGAGAAAGGTGTTCGTCGTTGTAACTGTGAGAGTTCGGGGCGAAAATTTTGGGTTTGGAGATAAATGATGATATCTCCATACCAAGGATCGAGTTTAATGATAAGAAACAAAGATTCATTTGCGATCAGATATTCTGCCACAGTTTCTGTGTTAGTACTTAGGAAGTCACACATAAGTTCAGCGAAGACCAATGAATTCAAATCTCCTTTGGGTGAATCGGGTAAAGTTATTACAGGAGAAGTCGTCTTGGAAGATTTCTTCTTACTCTTGCTAGTGCTAACAGAACCAATTACACCATCAACGACATGAGAGCCTAAAGGAGTTGTAGTTAACTGACCAGGTCTTGGTAAATCGAGGATTTTGTCATACAGAGTACTTGACTGTGTATATACAAGGTCAAGGTACTGAGCTTGAGCAATGACTTGCTCTTCTGTAACAACGCCTCCTTTGGCCACATCCTTAGTAATTTTTGGCAATAATGATTTGATAAACCATTCAGCCAAAATTTGATTCGGAATGAAGACTTTCACCAAACGTCTCCTACGTCTCCATTCATGAATGTGATCGGATATGTACGTAGACGTAGACTGTTTTAATGAGGTCAACAATTCTGTGCCATTGTTGTATCTAACAGGAAACTGAAAATGGGTTAAGAAAGCAATAGCTAGTGCATTAAAATTATTAATTGAGCCTCGTGGTAACTCAATGTACCATTTGGAAGCTAGACCAATGAGAGTTCTTTGAAAAAGACGTAATCGAATTGAATCATCGATTAGTGAGTTGGATGCACACCAGAGGTGATAAGTCATAACATGATTAGATGGATCTTCTCTTGACTTACCTTCAAACTTTGGAATATCACTGGGCAACTTATTAGGCATCCATAGCCAATACGGAAGATAAAAAATGGGATCATTCGTAAGGCGTGATAGATCAGGTAAATCTAAAGTTGCTATGAACAGTAACCAACGACTAAGGTCTTGATAGCCTTGTGTGATCAAACCAGTTCCAGGAGGAGGATATCCAGGATATCCTGGAATTGGATTTGCATTGGGAATTGTGTAACCTCCTGGATAACTAGGATTAACCGGACCAAACTGGGGTTGTTGAGGTATTTGATAAGTATACCCAGGATACAGCTGATACTGATATGCTAGATTTTGTGTAGCATGTCCAAATTGATACTTCCCCTGGTACGGTTGATAAGTAAATTGTGGTTGACTAGTGAGAACAGTACTTGTACCAGATTGTCCTGTAGGCATCTGGACCGTAGTCTGAATCGTAGGTCCTAACTGTGGCACAAATCCTTGAGGAATTTGCACTGATACAGGGGTAGTAGAAATAGGAGTTGCAGATACTCCAGAAATAGGTGTGGTAGGTTGAACATAAGTTGCAGCAGTAGCAGCAGATTGAGGCAGAGTCTGAGGTGTACTAGGCCCAGGGTGCTAAACAGAACCGAGTGCAGAGACTTGAATGGTAGGTTGTATGAGTTGCTGGGTTGGACCATAACATATGGGCTATCTAGGTTGATTAGGTAACTGCACGTTGGGTTGCATAGTTTGTTGAATTTGAGATGGATCCCACACCATATTAATTCCGAGATATTGACCCATAGAAGGTTGTGCATATGAAGGACCATAACCAGGTTGAACATAGGGTTGATAATTGACTGGAAAATTTCCAGCTCCTCGTAATAATGGTTGACTTGAAGGAGGTTGAAAACCTTGAACTGGGTACTGACCTTGAGGTTGATATTGACTTTAAGGAATGTACTGAATTTGGGGTTGATATTGTCCCTGAGATATGTATTGACTCTGGGGTTGATATTGACCTTGAGGTATGTACTATCCTTGGGGTTTATATTGACCTTGAGGTTGGTCCCCAGGCAAGAAATATTGTCCTACAGTTTGACCTCCAGGTGGTAAAAAACTACCCTGAGGTTGCCCCCCGGGCAGTAATTGACTACCTTGAGGTTGCCCCCCAGGCGGTAACTAACTTCCTTGAGGTTGCCACCCAGGCGGTAACTGACTACCTTGAGGTTGAGGATTTGGAATATTTCCAGACATCATATAAATATGTTTTGTGTTCAACGTTGCAGTGTTTATTCCATTTGTACCAGATAATATCATTTGTTCAATTGGTTGAGGAGCTGCTCCTGACAAGGTACCAGAGAGTGACTGGTATCCCTGAGGAACAGACGAACCACCATATAAAAATGTTTCTGGGGATTCAGAAAACATAGATGACTCACCCAACATAGCTAATGAACGTTGATAACCTCTCGGTGTAGGGTAAAAAGGATTACAGGGTGGTGAATAAGTAAGACCTGTGTTTTGTGAAAAATCTGTTAATGATAAATACCAAGCGTCAGTTCTAAAAGGACTGTAGAATATTGATTCATGCTCCCTAAGATTCAAAGTTTCTTGGGTTTCAGGAAGATTTACATCTTCGTCTGGACCTACAAGTTCTTCAATACATATGACATCAGAAGGAAGGTTTTCTATAATGTGATGTCTTACCCTAGGTGAATCAGGATCACTAGAAGTCAGAGTAACAAATCTTGAAGATGATTCCAACACAGTAGGTTCAGTGTCTGGCTCATAAATCTTCAGCGAATTCACTGGTTGCAGAAGCAGTGTCAGTGATTTCGGAAATTGAAATTGGCTCTTGAATATATTTTGCTGTTTGAGGTTGATTTGCTTCATGATAATCAGGATGAGTAATTATGGATGATTCTCCTGGTTCTGTTGATCTAATTATACTGATAGTATGCAGTACCAGAGCTTTCAGTCCTTCAAGTTGGCTTGGTGTATACTCAGGGGGTTTCCCTTGAAGTCTATGCGATTGTCTTGGTAATTCAGCCACGATTAAAAATTATTAATCACACGCAATCAAAGAAAAATTCAATTAAAACTCCTAAAGTCACTAAGGAAACAATCAAGTGATCAAACACTTATAAAATCTAGGAGATCAAACCACACACAAACAATAGATTCCCACACTAAAAACACTAGTTGGTGATGAAATCCAACATCATAGTAATTTAATGCAGAAATGGCGGTTGGAACAGTTCCTCCGACAACCTGCTTAATGAAACAGACCGGTGCAAGTTTCTCCACTTAAACCATCTCGAGTGAAGATAACCCTCCTGAGAGTCCAAGTGAGTCTAGTCGACGTCTGCTCCAAGTACAGTAGGATATTTCCTCCACCGTCACCTTAGGAAAAAATCTTAAAGTTTATGGCCACTATGGTCACCAACAGGAACAAATATACCTGGGGGAACAGTCTACGATCCGATATACGCGCAAGGGCAAAGTAACAAAGCTCAATCCCCTTTAAGGCTCCTTGACATAATCCAAGGTATACCGACAAGTGACCCCAGGCTCCTCGACAATGGTCAATCCGAGGTTTACCGTCGTTAATACGCGCACATCTTCTATCGTTCCCAATGAGTTGGAATTGATCACCTCACTGGTTCGGATATGATCTCGTGCTTGACTCCTTTAAGAGAAGCTTCCTAGAGAATACAAGCTACTATTGGATTTTTCCTACCGCAAGATTGACTACTTGTTTGTTTTAATTGTCTTGGAGAGTTAATTACTCCCTAATCCAAGACACTACCCTAAGCTATGTTGGTGAAAAGAGTCCTAGAAATATAAAAATTACTAGATTGATTTTAATTTAAGCGTTGATTTTAATAGGCTGTTTCTTAGGACAATAGGTACGAAAGTGAAACTTTGATGATATGTAGTGACCCGACTCAAAACACTAAAAATGCATCTATTATGAGAAACAATTCATTTCCTTTCAATGAATTCTATTTAAAAGAAAGAGTTGAGAGATGCAATCTCTTAAAACAATTCTTTCCTTCAAAACAAGAATATATGAAAATAGATCTTATTTCATGAGAACGCAAAATGACCAATTGCTCAAAAAGAAATCCTTTATTATTCAAGATCGAAACTACAATCAAACATTCTCCAAAAGAAAACTACAATTCTAGAAATCTAGAAATAACACTCAAAACTAAAAACACTAATTTTGAGATCTAAAAATTCTAAGAATTAAATCTGAAATCAAAACTTTAAATATTTTGAGGACATTTCGCCTAGTTTGTAATCTAACTAAGAAATAGGTGGACTACCCATTTGAGCACATTCTTCCACAGGACTAGCAGATTGCTCATAATCTCAGATTTAAGTTTTAGGAACTTCCCAGCATCCTTGAAAAAGCAGCAAACTAACTCAAATGAGGGTTATGAAACTATAAAGTAAACAACACACGAAACCAAGTGAATCGATTAGTGCCATGATACATGTAACAAGTATTCACACAACTGAGATTTCTATTACCATAGAATGCATTGAGTTTGACAAATTTAAGATCCAAATAGATCTGCTCTGTATTGAATTCAGGAAACTCTTAAAAGAATAGGATGTGTAATTATCCCCATGTAGGATATAGGATTTTCCTTTGATGGGTGCACTAAGTTTTCCCTAATTGAAACAATTGGTACTATGATTGTATTACTGAGTTGATCATATGTTGATGTATTTCTATAAGCCTTGTAAAAGTGATTGTGAGAGTATTGTTGTTCATTGTTCATGGTTGATGATGTTAATGTGTTGATGGTTTGCTCTCATATTTATATGCTGCTCATGTAATTATGTATATAGATCTGATAATTGATTGTTGAGCTGCTGGTTAATTAACGCATGATTTAGTTAATTGTAAAGAAAAGGAAAAATGGTGGAAAAGTTGATCCATTGGGCCACAATACTCCATTGGAAGTTTTCCCTAATTGAAACAGTTGGTACTATGATTGATCAGTAATACAATCAGGAGGAGTCTTTTGTTTGACGAGATGGAGCATGATAGGACAGCTTCGGGACTGGCTCCTCCGGTGACCCCACAGATTTCTGGGTAGGAAGTGGACCTTGCACCCTTGCCTCCATCACCTCCCTTCCTTCGCCACTTCCCCCTCCGCCAACCCGCACAACCGCAATTTAAAATTTGAATTTTCATTTTCCCGCTTTCATTCACCCGCCTACAACAGTCTGGATAGCAGTAAAGTTTCTTAAGAAACAATACTGATAAAGCTTCTGAAGGTGATGCGATTCCAACTTCTTTAGAAACGAATTCAACCATGGAATCTCGCCTTCATTCACCCGCCTGTAGCAGTCTAGATAGCAGTAAAGCTTCTTAAGAAACAATATTGATAAAGCTTCTAAAGGCGATGCGATTCCAGCTTCTCAGAAACGAATTCAACCATAGAATCTGTACATTCTGATGCTGGAGATGCTATTTCTCAGGATATGCCAAAAGAAAATGAAATGGGTGATCATACAGATCTCAGCTTCATATAAATATACACTTATTTCGCTGTGTATATATATTCGGAAGGCCCATGGTGATGCATAAAAGGACTAGTGTTAACTTTTCAGTGCTTGGCCATTAAAATAAGTTGATATTTTACAGTTTATTGAACTCTGCTCCACTTGTATGTATTATAAGTGGAGCGGTTGTATCTTGCTACTTGTATGCTCTTGGTCTTGGTCTTCAAACACGTATTAGCTCCATGAATATTTTAGTTTTTAGTTTTTTTGTCATTTCGTTCTTGTAAAATTTCATGGAGATCTGAAGAAATGTAGTGCTCTCTCATTTTTCTAGGATTGGTAATTCTTGACCCTTAGCAAAATCTCTATTTTTTCCTCGAAACATTCTCCAATCTATGCCTTTCTTAAATTCCACTTCATATTTTCTACATGTTAAGGTTTTGGGTCCATGCAATGGAACCAACTGTTGGTTATACTTTCTTACATGGGTTTGATGCAATGCCAATAAGAGTTGTAGCCTAGATTTTAATCTGAGTGGATACTGGCATATCACTGTAAAAAAGATAGAGTTTCACCTGATGTATTCCATTAAGGGTGTGGACCTAAGAAGATATTTGCAAAGAGATTTAAAATCATAGGAATCCACACAAATCATCAATTATGTGGGATAGATAAAGAGGAAATATGAAAACATGCACTCACACAACCTTTCTCCATCAAACATTATGACAATTAACAAGCAAGCAAAAACTTTTGTTCATTTGAAAAAACAAATCATATGAGTGGGAATAATTATGTATCAAAATTGATTCTGTCATGATCCTATTTATACAAATGACATCATGCAATACATCTTCGAACAAAGGATCAGAGGAGATACGGATATTGGAAATGGATATAAAATTTTTTTCCTGTAAACAAATTTTGTAATCAAATTAAGAAACAATTTATAAAAAATTTAAAAGTTATTCCAAAATGTTGGAATTTTTTTCCTGTAGGCGCTGGAAAAATCATTTTCGAGCGCCTACAGGAAAAAAATTCCAACATTTTGGAATAACTTTTAAATTTTTTATAAATTGTTTCTTAATTTGATTACAAAATTTGTTTTTAAATAGTTAATTCACCAATTTAATTTTCAATGAGGAATTTTTCCTTTTTCTTTTTCTTTTCACATGCTTTTCCTATTTATTAAAATGGTACCAAAGCTAAATTGGATTTTCTAAAAGTTCAAAACTTTGTCATGTCATTATAAAAGCAAAACTTCACCATACTATTTAGACTAAACTCAATTAACATCTTAATAAGAAACTATAAAAAATTGTACAGAAAGATTAAACAAAATTAAGATAAAAAACAAAAAATAAGCCACAAATAATTTTTTTATAAAAAACTATACAGACTATAAACAAAATTAAATAAAAATAAAAAAATAATCCATAAATAATAAACCTTATACTTACCTTCTATAACTAAAACACAACTAAACTAATAATAAAACTTAAGTTCTCTAACTAAAACACAACTAAACTAGTAATAAAACTTACCTTCTCTAACTAAAACACAACTAAACTAGTAATAAAATAAGTAATTAATTTATGATGTAAAATCTAATAATTTTTAACTCTTGATTCCCAAAAACTAACATCCATGCCCCTATTATTTCCATCCCATTAAATAATAGATTCGGTTATGACTGATTTGTTATGGAAAACTAAAATTTATAAGCTATATTTGTGGCAAGATCTTTCTGTCTGGGAATAAAAATTTTAGTGTTTCACTTCTAAAATAGTTTTCAAGTTCTCTAGATCCATTAAAATTTAATGAAAATAATAAACATCGCTGATGACCTATTTGTATTAGTTTTCAAGTTTTCTTAGAAGATCCATTGAAATTCAATGAAAATAAAAAACATTGATGATGACCTATAATATAGGGTTTTTAATTAAAAAAGGTTGTTGGAACCAATTAAGAGTTTGTAATATAAGAATTACAACCAAATATATTGATCCAATATAAACACAAAAGAAATCATTCTCAAATTTATCAAATTCCATTTGTCAAAAGTCCAAATTTAAGCGTTTTCCTGATATCTTAACATAAAAATAAATAAAAACAGTGGTGACAAATCCTACTTCACCATTGTTTGGTCTACATGTATACTGGATCTTCATAGGCCTGGTATTAATGTCATCATTTAAAAATTCTATATCAGAATTGACAAAAGCAACGTATCATCATCTCCCAAATTTTCTGTGTCTGTTTGGCATTTACATTCACTAAGATACCAATATCATCATGACAAAATGCTGAATCAATATTAATAGAAGTAATATATCATCATCTCCCAAATTTTCTAATAATTTGCCTGTCATGTATATTCACTAAGATAACAATCTATCTGGCAAGTACATTCACTAAGATATGGAGCTACTGACAAGCAACATATCATCATCTCCCAAATTTTCTGTTTGTCTGGCATTTACATTCACTAAGATACCAATATCATCTTGACAAAATGCTGAATCAATATTAATAAAAGTAATATATCGTCATCTCCCAAATTTTCTAATAATCTGTCTGTCATGTACATTCATTAAGATAACAATATGTCTGGCAAGTACATTCACTAAGATACGGAGCTACTGGTAATTCACGTATATTACCACAACTAGAATCAAAATGTGAAAAGCTAGAGTCATAGAAGAGCACCATAAAATCAAATCCATATTATTAAAAGGACAATCCAGAGGTGAAAGAGTTTCTGTATGTTGTGTATTTGGAGGCACAACATTAAAAAATTCTCTTACTGTCAATTGGAATCTAAAATATTTATCAATATAATCTCAAAACAAGAGAAACATAGATTCCACTAATAGAATCAAGATCTAGAGAATGTACCAATCTCTTGGTAAAATCATAGAGAACAGGGCACAAAAATAGATCAGATTCAACTATAAACCTGAAAATGAGAGTTAAGAACAGTCCGTGGGGATGCCAAAAACACTAGAATGGAGCACTCCGCGTGCAAAAGAGAACATAAACAATAAAGGGCAGAGATTCCTTCAACATCTGTATCTAGTATGAATGAAGCTGAAATATATGCAAATGCGTTTGCAAATAAATACCAATGCGTGTTGATGCTAACAATGAAGAAATGGAGCAAGGCCTCTATAAGAAGAGACAAAATTATGCAAAATCTAGAGCATCTTTAACATGTACATCTGAAAGGAAATTGGCTTCAATGTGAGTATTGACCTTCGAGAAATGTTCTGAAAGAAGCAAATGAAGTATTGCACACCAATAATCAACCTGCCTGGTTTGCTCGATCAGTAAGGCTAATTCCGCTGCTCGTTGATGCTCCTCCCTGGCAACTGAGGCGCGACCGAGAAACTGAAAACAAAAACTCCCTCGCGCAGAATTATCCATCAAATTTGTGCAGCATTGATGGAGGTAGGTGGGTGGGGGTGGTGGGTGGGGGAGGAGCAGTGCCAGGGGGAGGGGTGGCGAAGGAGGCGCTTGGGGTGGGGTCCACGCTAACGTCCGGCGGGAGCTGCGTCGTCCGCTGCTATCGGGAGCTGGAGAGGCGAGGTCCACATTGCACCAGAGAAGGGTGAGGTCGCCGGAGCGGGGGGATCGAGAGCTGTCACATCAGCGCTCGATTTGTCAATTAAAAGATTCCTCCATATTAAACCATGTAACTTATAATTATGAAGATGTATATACTTTACCTATATTCATATTCAATCATGTAACTTACAAGAAAAAATAAACATTATCCCAAAAGTGGCTCCCATTCTCAACCCCTCCCTACAAGGTTTGAACATGAGACTTAGTGAGGAATAAATCCCACACAAACAAATTGATCTACACCTCATAGATTGTATATTATTTTATTTGTTGATCATAAATTTGTGTGTTTTTTCCAAAGTATTACATGAAATATGATATTTTTTTCCTCAAATATTTATAAATCCATTTAAATCCATTAATTTTTCATACCATTTGCTCATCAATTTAAGGTCTTATTTTGGAGTCAATAATGACCTTCTGAAAATTAGAAAAAGCTCTTTGATGTCTATATATATTATGCATGCATATCCATAAACCCATTGATTTGTCATACCATTGGCTCAACAATTTGGAATCAATAATAACCTTCTCAAAGTTGGAAAAAGCTCTATCCATAAATCCATTGATTTGTTATACCATTTACTCAACAATTGAGGTTAATAATGATCTTCTCAAAGTTGGAAAAAGCTCTTTGATGTCTGCATATATGATATATGCATAAGTATTGTCATGCTCAAAGTTAATGTCCAATTGTAGTGTAATCAAAACAATATAATGTTAGTAAAAAATGTTGACAAATGCAGCGTATATGTCTTCGTTTTCCAACACGTACATCTACATGTTTTCGTTGTCTTCGTCTTTCAACGCATATATCTACATTCACTCAACATGTCTTTCTCTTTCTTTCCATACGTATATCTACATCCACTCATAATCATTTACCTTAGTTATTGAAGTGATACCAATAATGACAATAATCATAAATTGTAATAACTAACCATGGTCATATATATTTTTTTGTTGGCTTGATTTACTAAAATTTAAACTTTGAATATCACGATTTAAGTAATACTTCATCACATTACCAATTAAATAACTAACAATACTCATTTCATGACTAATTAATTTATCACATTTCATATTTACAATATTTTTTTAAAAAACTAAAATTTATTTAAAATAAAGAATAATTCATGTAACTGAAAACTCAATGAGTAGAGACAACTTTTTTGAATGATAATTTTACTCTCAAGATTGAAGGCCGAGCTATACCCACACTGCTAGTGATTTATGACGAGGTACTGCCATGCTCCTGCTACCTTTTTTCCTCCTAGCATGAAATCGAGTTCGAGGGTAAACAGAAATCGAAAGAAGACAAAATTTTGAAATGCACATTCCAACAAATTCTAACAACAAAGTGTTGCAGGCTTGTTTAATGATGCGAGCCAGTAGAATCCAACAGTTTTACCAACGCTCTAACTCTGCACATAAATTTACACATTTAAAAAATAAATAATTTTTTGAATGTTAATAGTGTAAATCACAAATAGCCCTAATTTGGCACAGACTCGAACCTGGCACTCTCATATTCAATTTGTAGTGAGAAATGGAGGACACAAACCATGGCGCGGAAATTGCAGTCGAGGTGGGAGATGACAGAGATACTTCGTATTATTGCGAGGATTTTAATTGGGAAGATCTTAGAGATGAAATGGAAACGAAAGAACATCAACGCGATGGATTTATTAACTTGGGTGATGAGGCGACAGAGTGCTGCAGCAACAAGGAGGCATGGCAGAGCTTTCATCAACGCCATTTCAGAGGAACTTTCTTCAAGGTAAACCCCTTTTACCGTATCCATTCTATCTTTTCTGGCCTCGTCCATGGTGGCTAGGACTTCTGCCCAGTTTCAAATGCGTTAATAATCTCTATTGGCTACATTAATATGGCCACATCTTTTCAGTGGATTTGAACCGGGCTCTGAGCATGGAAGTATTTTGATATAACCGGTTGGCCTGACAATCATAATCACAATGGGTGATTGATCATGGGGTGATTACCTTTGGTTGCCCCAATAACAGGAGAACGTGTTTTGCGAGGAATTTGAATTCGGGCCTGATCGTAAAAAGTGCTTTCATTTAACTGGTCGACTACAACCCACTTGACAAATTTAACTCCAATGTGTGCTTGATCATGCAGGAACGCAAATATTTGCTGAAGGAATTTCCCGAGCTGTTGCAAACGGATGGCAATACTAAGATTCTGGAGGTTGGCTGTGGCAATGGCAGCTCTGTGATTCCGATTTTACGGTTAGTTTTTACTTTGTCTGTATCCCATTTTTTCAACAATTGAAAACAATGCAGAATAGCTGTTCCAAGAATGTACGCACACATTCTCCGACAACTTACTCAGGTTTCAGATTTCAACCGGAAGGGTAGCATTCGGTCATTATTACTAAGATTTTTATTTTGCAGCCCTTTGCCATGCCGCTATAGTTTTGAATGTTTTCTTGCAGGTAGCCTGCTTTACAAAGACACCTAAAAGTCTATCAACTCTAAAAAACATAACAACTAAAATACATGTTGGCTGTTAACTTCTTCCTGGTTAATATTGGATGGGGCTGAGTTCTGCTGCTTGACTTCCACGGATTCCTTTAGTTGATGCACTGTCTCCTCTTCCTTAAATTCTACCTGTGCAGAATTGATAGAATACCCTACAGTTTGAAACTGAAGAGAGAGTCCTTGCGTAGGTTGAGTGCCAAGTTCTTTAACATGCTGCATTCTGCTTCCAGGATGTCTATTCTCTGTCTTTGCTGAACTAATACATTCGTAATGGTTGCATTTTAAAAAACGGAATGGTGTTTGTCCTCATGCACTTTGAATGTTACTGAGAATAGAGAGCTTCTATTTGTCTGTATATATTTCTCATTTCTTCTCAAGGTTCTTCTAAATTCCAGTACGTCTCTGTTTTCCATCATTGTTGTTCCCAAGTCACAATTCCCTGCAAGCTGAACAAGGTTGAGAAAATCGAGACCAGAGAAAATGTCTCTACCGAACAGAATTGACAAAGAAGTTACAGGTACCCTGCACTTTCTTTGGTGATGGAAGCCTGTGCCAAAAATCCCCACATATTTCCCAGCAAATGGAATTCCAGAAGCTAAACAACCTGGGAAATATAATGCTGGAAACAAGCGAACCAAAGGCTAGAAAGCACCTTCTCCCGACATAGATCCAAAATGCTGAAATTGAGACCAGGATGTGGAGTCCAAACTACAGAATTCAGACCAAGAACCTTGACCAATTTGCTTTCATACCTCTAAAATCTGGAGAAATAAAATCAGAATTCTAGACAGGTGACCCAAAGAGTGAGAAAGATCTTATTTGGAGGTCTGAGGTTTCCCTAACATCCAAAGCACAGATGCAATCGACTCAAAATCCGCTTTGTGCCATTATCCCACAATGCCGATGGATAACCTTGAGACCACATTCAAGAGGCTGAGTAGAGATTCTGCGCACACGTTGGAGTGATGAGAAACTGTCCTTGTTATTTTCATCGTGTTGTGAGGTGTTTCATATGCTCAGCTAGGATTCATGTGGGATTTAATGCATGTTCAACATGTCCTTTCGATGTCCATATAACATAATTCCCCTCCCCCACCCCCCCACATTTTTTCTAGTTTCCCTAGGCCTATAAGAATGGATTTCTTTGCCCATTGATTGGCTTCCGAGTTGAGGACATGTATATCATGGTAGAATGAAATTTTGAGATGGATGCTTGTCTCTTTTTTGGCTCAAGCAGTGATCACTGCAAGCTTGCTATCCAAAGGAGTTGTTTTCCCTAGCATTGCTTAAACTGTTGGAAAAGTAACTAGGTTCTGTCATCAGTGTACTTGTAATAAAAGCGAAAAGAAGAAAAATATTTATATTATTATTATTTCTTTAGTTAAGCATGATCTTCATGCTTCTAGGTTTTGTTGAGTCAAAGAATTAACTTTGAGTCAAAGTCCATTTGGACTCTTTGTAAGAAAATGGATTTTTGTTACAAAGAGTCAAAAGACCTCCATAAGACCAATTCGGCCCTCCATATGGTCAGGTTTGCCTGCTCAACAGATGTGACCCTTCACAGTGACGAACAACTATATATTGCCGTGAATCTTCCACCAAAAGGTAAAAAAAGTTTGTTGAAGAAAAGCGGCAATTTCGAAAGCATATAAGTGAGTTTTTCTGTGATATGGAATCTAGAATTGATGCAAGTTTTCTGTGACAAAATAATCTTGACGGGATGCGAGTTTTCCTGTGATAAGTGATCTGAAAAGTTGCGAGTTCCTGAAGCAATATTCTGCATTGATATGCAAGCTGAAGAGAACCACCTTTGTGATAACATGCGAGCCAAAGAAGGACAATATTGTGAGCCACAGAAGGACAGTATCGTGAGCCATAGAAGAAGTGTACTAATTGAGTTATGCGAACTATAGGAAGGTCACGAGGTCTGTAAAATACGAGCTACAGGAAGGATGAATTTCTTTGTGAAGACAAGGCATCTAAAGGGCAGATTAGTGACAGATCAAGGATAAAACATGACAGTGAATGGAGGGCTGACTTCGGGATCTTATGGAGGTAGTTGTCTTGGTCTTGGATATCTCATCTGATCTGATTCTATAAGAAGAGGATTGTTCGGGTTTTCCCCATCTGTGGGGTTTTGCCCTGGCTTGGAGCCTATATCTTGTGTTCTTTGTGCTCTTGTGATCTTCATGCATTTTATGTTTTGGTAATTGCTTGATGAAGAATAAATATTAAAGTAATAAAAGACCAACAGATCTCACAAGTAATTATCAAGTAAGGAGAATCAACCTTAATCTACAATTTCCTTGATTTTCCAACATGGTATCAGAGCTAAGGTGAAGCTAAGACAGTTTGAAGATCACAAATTGTTGGCTCTTGAAGCAGTTCGTTGAGACAAGAAATGTGAGTTTCCTTTGAGATAGGTGACTATAATTCATATGAATTTTTTGAGGGATGAAGGCAACCGAAGGCATCTATGAGAAGCAGTTAAGAAAAGACATACGACTGGGAAAAGGGCATCCACAATTCTACAGAAGACACCCGAAGTACTGCTCTGTAGACAACCAAGATTCTGCTCCATGAAGACATCTGAAGTTCTGCTACAGTAAGAGACAAGCGAAGTTCTGTTGTTGCCACAGTAGAAGACATCCGAGTTCTGTTATGGCTACAGTGAAGTCTTATGGAAGATATGATGTCTGAGTTCTACTTCTGCTACAGTAGAAGATATGAAAATAGTTAAGAAAAATCCGTGTTAGATATCTTCAACACAAATTCTCCACAGTGATGTATATATATACCTAGGTACCATGAACAATATGACAACAAAAACAACAGTAGTACATTTGGAAAAGGTACAGTGATCTGAAGTCTGGTTCTGCTAAAGCAGGAGGAGCTGAAAGGACTGTTCAAATGTGGACTAGGAGACTGAGTATCTATGTATGGGCATCGAAAGATTTTAGATGCTGGGCAGGGTTTTGGTAAGATCTATGGTCTATTGCACAGGGAACAAGAACAGTTCAGGACTATAGCTTACCTCAGAGCCAAGGGCCGAGATTATCCTTACAAGACAACAAATTGCATCAAAGGAGGAAGGACCTTGTCCTTAAGAGGTTCTGGTCTAGAAATCTATGTTTTCTTTCTGAGATTTAGGGTCCAGTTCTCTGTGCTATAGTAATGAGAAACGAGACCTTTAAGTGATTTGGAAGGATGGCTGAAAGGCCTGTAATGAACCAAGCATAAGGACGGAGTATTATCACAATGCTGTGCTGAAAGCAGAAGGTCAGACAGGAAGGATATGCTGAAGTTTGTTGACTGAGGTAACCCTAGACAATGGCTGAAAAATCTCAGTCAAGGTTCAGCCCCACAACCATGAACTTGTTAAGTGTGTAACAGGTAAAAGGTTGTGTCTTTCATGAGATGGTTGCTAGGCTGTCAATAAAGGCTATTGACAGTAGTATATTCTGCCCTAAGTTCTCTCTTGTTTGAGCAACAAAAAATAGCTAGTGGGCAGATGTTATGATGCCCTAGTTGAGAGAGAGTTTCTTCTGTGCAATGTTAGCTAGAGAAGTTCTGTCCCTAAGTGGCCTAGATCTGTGCATAAACAAGGCAACAATGATCTTTAGAAGATGACACTCTGTGTCATCTACATCTGTGATTAGGGCACATGTTCAGGAGTTTGCTTCTGAGGATCTAAAATTGTGTCGTTTTCTTTTGTGAATTTGAGCAATTATTTCTGTTCTATTCCGCTGCTATTTGGTAGATAAATTCTTTCTATGTGAAAGGAAAATTTGTTTTCAGATTGTTCATACTAACAGATCAGAATTTTGTGGAAAATCCACACCTTGAAAAGAAGAAAGCTAGATGAGGTCTGTTCATAGGTGATGTTGTACCCTTATGGCTGTGCTAGATCACTCAAGCATTGACTGTAGTTGGGAAAATCTGGAAGCCCTAAGAAGCAAACTTTCAGTGAATTTGGAAGGATGTTTAGAGGGTTGGCTATGAAAACCCTAAGAAAAGTGACAAGAACAGTGATTTGACACAGAGTTAGGGTTGTTTTGGTAGCCCTAGGAGCAAACTTCTAAAGTGATAGAAGAATGACAAGTGGGCAGATCTGGAAGATCGGAAAGCTGTTCACAAACAGAATGGTAAACAATGGTTTTTCACAATGCCGGATGCAGTGCAAGATACAATGCAGGATGCAATGCAGGACGCAGTGCAGGATGCAGTAGATGAAGACCTCAAGTGCGGGATCATGAAAGAAGGAATCACGATTTGTTAGGAGGCAGATTTGGAGCCCTAGTTTAGGAGTTGCAGATGAACAAACTCAGTGATAAGAGGACTGCTTGAGGAAGCTACAACAGATCTCCATGGAATAACAGGTAGCTGATGTAAAGGAAGTATGAGTACTTCTGACACAAGCTGAAGCTTGTTGATGCACTGTCCCTGTTTGAGAGGGAGTGAGCATGGATTTCTCCTCTCAGGTTGAGAGGGAGTAAGGTTGGACACATGGTGGATCATGAAAGAAGGAATTGTGATCTGTTAGGAGGCAGATTTGGAGCCCTAGTTCAGGAGTTGCAGATGAACAAACTCAGTGATAAGAAGATTGCTTGAGGAAGCTACAACAAATCTCAACAGAATAACAGGTAGCTGATGTAATGGAAGTAGGAGTACTTCCGACACAAGCTGAGACTTGTTGATGCATTCTCCCTAGTGAGCATGGATTTCTCCTCTCAGGTTGAGAGGGAGTAAGGTTGGACACATGGTTCTCCTTGTGTTAGGTACTATGACGGATTAGGAATAATATCGGAAGTCGAGTAAATGGACATGGATAAGGAGAATGGTGGATTGGATAAGCATCTTGGACAAACATTCTTGAGTCAGTTATTGTGACGGATTAGGATTAATATCCCATGTCAAGTACATGGTCTTGGATAAAGAATGGTCCGATGGAAAAACATTTTCTTGAGGAAAATGGTCTGGTGGAGGGCATACTTCGGGTATCCTAGGTGGAGTATGAGCCTCGAAGACGCAGTGTGGTGTCCTATGGAATGCCTCCCAACATTGTGATCTGATCTTGTGGAGGTAGAGTGTACCTGTCAAGGCCTTGGTAATGTGACAATGCTGGCTATGATGATACTGTCATCATTGATGCTTATCAATCCAGATCCCTTCTTATGTGAATATTTCAACTTGAAGTAGACCTGGAATACCTCACTAGTTAAGAGGGAGTGTCAAAAAAGTAACTAGCTTCAATCTTCATTTTATTTTTGTACTTGTAACAAAAGCAAAAAGAAGAAAAATATTTATATTATTATTCTTTCTTTAATTAAGCATGTTCTTTATGCTTCTAGGTTTTGTTGAGTCAAAGAATTAATTTTGAGTCAAAGTCCATTTGGACTCTTTGTAAGAAAAATATTTTTTGTTACAAAGAGTCAAAATGACCTCCATAAGACCAAGTCGGCCCTCCATATGGTCAGGTCGGCCTGATCAACAAATGTGACCCTTTACAGTGACTAACAACTATATATTGACATGAATCCTCCACCAAAAAGTAAAAAATGTTCATTGAAGAAAAGTGGCAATTTCAAAGGAATATAAGAGAGTTTTTCTATGATATGGAATTTGGAATAGATGCAAGTTTTCTGTGACAAAATAATCTTAAAGGATTGTTTTCCTGTGATATGCAATCTGAAAAGTTGCGAGTTCTTGAAGCAATTTTTCTACAGTGATATGCTCGCTGAAGGAGAACTACCTTTGTGATAACATGCGAGCCAAAGGAGGACAATATTGTGAGCCACAAAAGGACTGCACTAATCAAGTTATGCGAACGATAGGAGGATCATGAGATCTGTAAAATACGATCTACAGGGAGGACAAATTTCTTTGTGAAGACAAGGCATCTAAAGGGTAGATTAGTGACAGATTAAGGATAAAACATGACAATGAATGGAGGGCTGACTTGGGGATCTTATGGAGGTAGTTGTCTTGGTCTTGGTCTTGGTCTTGGATATCTCATTTGATCTGATTTTATAAAAGAGGATTGTTGGGGTTTTCCCCATTTGTGGGGTTTTGCCCTGGCTTGGAGCCTATATCTTGAGTTCTTTGTGCTCTTGTGATCTTCATGCATTTTATGTTTTGGTTATTGCTTGATGAAGAATAAATAATAAAGTAATAAAATGCCAATAAATCTCACAAGTAATTATCAAGTAAGGAGAATCAACCTTAATCTATAATTTCCTTTATTTTCCAACATTAACAACCATACTGGAATAACCAATGACTATCAAGGATTTGACATCGACTTTGTTAGCCTAAGAGAAGACTTTGTGGAAGTGCATAAGATTCTACTTGATTACTTGTAGATTGTCTTAATCCCTAGGTGTAAGCTATTTTTGTTTTTGCTTTGGGATTGTAGAGAATGACCCGACACTTGACATTCCTCATAAATTCTCAGATTTCATGAGAAGAATTGTTTTAGTATTTTTTAATAATATATATTGCAAAAAGCTTAAATTTTTAAACTATCAACTGTTGTTATACATTTTTGAAAAATCAATCATAGTTCATATGTTTATCAAATTGTTAAGAGTCAGGACATTAGCTAAGATACAAACACACTAGGTTTAGGTTGGCATGTCCTGTTGCTTCAGGTTGGATGTGTTGTCATGTGTGACATGTTATGTTAGTTTGGACATGTGTCCAACTCGTGTCAGGCACGCAAACTTAATGTATCTTAACATGTCTGACATGTTGGAGGTGAAAAGCAAGCCTGCATGAGGCAAACCCTTTAACACAATGATTTCTCTCTTGTTTTTTCCGTACCACCTGCACGAAATCACTCACACAGTCTATAGTTTAAAGAAAAAAGTGAGATTTGAAGTGATTCTTGGAGATTTGAAGGGATCCTAAGTATTTCATTTCTCTAATGATAATATTTTTCTTTATCCATTCTTTAAAAATCATTGTTTAATCATCAAGGTCTACTGCTAAAGGTCAAAGGAAATGGAACAATGTTAGTGTAGTCGTAGTAACTAGTTGTATCAATATTTTGTAAATGTTTTAAAAATTTGCATCTTTATGTCTATATTTTATTTTTGTAACTATACAAGTACACACACGCACACACAAATACATGTGTCTCCTATGTCATGTTTTCGGGGGGTCTGTGTTGTGCGTTGAACACTCGAATCCCTGTGTCTACATGTTGTTGTGTCTTAGGACATTAAAAATAGGGGAAGCACATTGCATTAGAAAATGAGAGGGAAAATTCAAACAAGAATACACTAAGAATATGCCAAATAAAATAATTTGAACCCTAAATTTTTTATCTTGAGCTCCAAAGGTAGTGAATGCATAATTTGTTAGGATATTTAAATAATTAGGAGCTAGTTAAGTTCAACTTGGTCTAATGTGTCTATTAGGTAAAGACATGTTTTGTATGCATTAGTTGCATTGTAATCTAGCATCCACGATATGTTTTAGACATAGAGTGATGCAATGACTCATATTCTTCTTGATATTAACAACTATTGATCCATGGCTTAACACTCAATTTGTCCATGATTTCTATTTAAAGAGCATGGAGGGTCATGGTTGATGATCGATTGTGAGAGCTATCTTATGTAATTCTTTTTTGTTTTATACTATGTTGCAGGAAACGTGGGTCTAGGCTCCGTTTCAGCCCAGAAACGAAACGAAAACGCGTTTTGCCATACTGTATGGCCTGAAAACGCGTTTCTGTTCGTACTGGGCCGTTTCTTGTTGGGGAAACGTGCTCAGTGTGGCCGAAAACACGTTTCTAGGCCATACGACTGCGTTTTCGTCGCTTTAACTTGTTTTCATTTTTTATTTTTTTGGTTTGTGTGTGTTTTATTTTTTAATGAGTAAATGTGATGTAATAGTTTATGCTTTGAATGCCATAAATTATACTTTATCATGTATGTTTTATGATTTCACATAACATTTCTTAAATGTCCCAAATTCTAATGTGTGTGTGTATATATATATATATCACATTTCCCCTTTTCCAAAATTTGGGGAGGTCACGTTTCGTACTCGTACCGTTTCGGAAACTCGTTTCCGTTTCCCCGTTTCATGCAACTTAGGTTTTATATTAATAAAATTGCCTCAAGTGGCCATGTTGGCTGGGGCCGTGCACTGTTTCCCTCTTAGAGGGTTTTAACCACATAAAAATAGTGGTGTCATAATCATTGATGTAGTTGTGTGGGTGGTTACTCTAGGTGTTTTTCCTCCATGGAATAGCTTGTTTTCCCGAAAATGGTATTAGAGCTTGTTTAAAAAGTTGCTCCCATTGATCGAGATCTTGAGCCCTTGTTACCACATTAACAAGATCTTCTATTTTTATACCTTTTTGGGTTAAACAAACTATACCATTACATCCAAATCTGGAGGTATATAGTCTGAATATGCTTTTTTCTAAACTTTTATTTTTACAGAGTTCATATTTTTGTTTTGTATTTTTATTTCTGGTTTACCACTATTTCCGGTCTGCATATGCTCTTTGCCTTGCGCTTTGTATGATCTCGATAAATCAGAAACAGAGTAGAAGGTGTTGTCTTGTTTGCATTAGAGGAAATTTCAGCCTAAAAGTGGCATCCTAAGGAAAAATGATAAAATAATAGTCAAATAATAAAATAAGAGTTACGAATTTTGGAGGGAAAAGAAGAAAACTATTTTGTTTTTAATGTATTTTTAGCTTATTTGCTTTATAGGTTTGCTCAAATTTTAAGTGTATACACTCGTTGGATGCATAATTAAATTCGACATCCAACGAGTACCCATTATGCATACTTCTGAGAAGACCCACATTGATAAAAGTTGAAGATACATTAAAAAAACATGTTCAACACACTTTTTTTTAATGTATCTCCAATTTTTATCAACATGGGTATTCTTAGAAGTATGCGTAATGGGTACTCATTGGACGTGGAAATTAATTCTGCTTCCAACAAGTGTCTATACTTGAAATTTGAGCAAATTTTTAAGGAGATAAACCAAAAATATAGTTAAAAAAGTAGTCTTCTTCTTTTCCCTCCAAAATATTTACATGTACCTCTTTTTAAATTTAAAGGATCTTGATTAGTTTACATATTATGACATGGAAATTACATGAAAATTTCATGGGCACTTTTAGGCTGAAATTTCCTCTAATTCATATGCTTTTTGCTGTGCACTCTGTGAGATCTCAGTGAATCAGAAATAAAGAGAAAACTTCCATTTTCCGGGTAAGCTAATGGGGATCTAACTCCATTGTTGTGGAGTTTTGAATTTTTTTTTGAAACTATTATTTGTTTTTGGATGAACACTTTCTTTTGGCAAGCACACACTTCAAGGTGAAGCTACAACAATAACGACAACACCCCCATCCTCCTTCACTATTATTGTTATGTGTTTTGCATTGCTTCTCTTGGTTGAAAGTTACTTTTTTTTTGGAAAGTTAGGCTATTCTATAAATTCTAAAAAGAGAAGTTACATATGCTACAGGCGGGGTTGGCAAGCTGCGCTTAGCCAATCCCAGCCTTAGTTACTCGGTTTCGGGGCTGCCTTAGAGGAGGAAACCAGCCCGCATAAAACTTAAGACAAAAAATTACAATATGCGCAGTAGCGCTGATGTATCTAAGAAGCACAAAATATGCAGAAGCAACAAAGCACTGATGGTGGCAAGCTTGACAAAAAACATGGAAGAGCGGTGTGGCTGCGCAGGCCTCAATCTTCATCTTCATCATCACTGTTGGGGACCTCCTCTTCAATAGGGCAAGCAGGTGCCTATGCAGCCGCTTCCTCCGAATTTGCCAACGAATGCCTGGGTTTGTGGACTGGTGCGCAGAGGATGGGGGACTCCGGATCTGCTCCGTCAGGGATGCGCGTCCAGATGCCATCGGAATCCATCACCTAGACATCCAAATCATTGTCTTCCTTCTCCTGAACCAGCAGTGGGTCAGTCTTGCAGAGTTGGGGTTGCATTTGGTGAGCGATGGTGGACTTCCGAGGACTGCGCCTACCTCTCTGCACAGCTTGCACAGGGGTTGCTTCCTCCTGCTCGGGTTCGGGGCTCTGATGCGCAAAAATGCCGGAGGAGGAGCCTTCCATTGACTCCAGTCGATTGTCCTCGCCTCGGTGATACCGTCCTGGGAGAGCCGTTCTCTGTCCACCTCAGATGGTTCTCTCGCGTAATCTGGGGGCCATTGCACAATAAGGCAGGGGGGAGAAGTCAAGGGAGCGATACGCAGCAGGGGGACAAGTAGTGCTAGGGCTGGGGGAGAGTTGCGCAGAATGGGATGTCATAGCCTAGAGGGGACTGCGTGACGCAGCGCTGAGAATAGGGCTGCGCATCCTTCTGAAATCAGGGAAGTGCTAGAGCTGAGATAAAAAAACGAAAGGCAAAGGGAAAATATAGTGGGTTGTTCGGGGTTGGGAGCTCATCCTATTAAAGGGGCTTGGACACATGCGAGGAGGATGGCAATGAGTATGCCTCACACGCAGCTGCGTGCCATGATCGATCACCTGAGTAGGCTCGAGGGGAGGGGAATGGCTAATATACGGGTTAATCATGATAATCATTAATGGTGATAGAAGCGAAAGGGTGCTCTGGACATGGTGACGCAGTTCCCAACGTCTCATCATCATACCTGATTCTGTTAGTCTCATGTGGATGGCTAATGGTTTGAGGATCCGCAACAGGTGAGGCTTTGCGCAAAAGATCTCCGTTTTCCGGGATGTGGGAGATATGATTGTTAATCTTGTCAGTTCTGTCACCCGCATCTGGGGGGAGAAGATCCTTCTGAATGAGAGTGTGACATTCCTGTCTGAGTGATTCCTCCTCAACCTGAGTTAGGTTGGAATGATACAGCTTACAGCTACTTTCCACCCCTTTGTTCGCAAGGAGATCCACAACGGAGTTTGCCTTTCTGCGCACATGGCCAAAAGTAATGACTCTGTGGTTGTGTATCAGCTATTCTAGAAACTTGAGCTTATGGGCGAGCCCCCAGCTTTTGGATACCTTTGAGGAAGCTGATCCTTGGAGGATTCTTGTGGCTGCCATATTTATGACTTGCGAGTCTCCCTCCATTTCCAGGGGGGAGTACTGAAACTCAATTGCAATTTGAAGACCCTATATAAGCCCATCCATCTCCGCAGAATTATTGTTGTCCCAACCTATGTTTCTGTAGTAGATCCTTAAAGGATAGCCTTGAGAGTTCTTGATAATGCCTCTGAATCTTGCATTTCCGGGATTGCCTTTGGATGCACTATCGAAGTTGCATTTGAAGAAGCCATTGGGGGGGGGGGGGGTGCCATTTTTCAGGAGTAGGGGTTCTACCTGCGCTTCTAGGATTGATATTTAGGGGGGTGTTTAGACTCATTTGCCAATTGTTCCATATGTGGCGCTCTGCTGCAGAGGTGGGGAGGTCCTCTTGACTCTAAGTGTCTAAGGCCAATGTTTCAGATAGGTTGCGGTGAATCTGGTCCCAGAGCTTCTCTGATGTGGATGCTTTCTCTTTGAAGATGCGACTGTTCCTTTCCTTCCAGATGTTCCAAATAAGGTTGCCCAAAATGATCTGCCAGAGTCTATTCAGGAGAGTGTTGGTATAAGGATTGTCCGTCCAGTTGCTGATGGTGTTGATGATATTGCCCCTTACTCGATTGGAACAACGACATAAGACTGTAATTCTATCCCATAGGAAATTAGCGGTGGGACATTGGTCCAACAGGTGGTCAATGGTTTCCATGTTTTCCTGACATAAAGGGCACTTGGAGGGTCCTACAAACCCCCTCTTCAAAAGATTCTCCCATGTGAGGATGCACCGTTTACTGAGCAGCCACAGGAAGGTGGCTACTTTAGGCCAAAGATTGACCATCCATATCTTTTTCCAAATGAGATCTGTTGGGCTGGGGTTTTGCTGATGAAGTATGTTGTACGCTTCCTTGGTCGAGTGGTTTCCGCTAGGCATATGCCCCTAGCGAAGGATGTCAGGTCCTGTCTTTACTCTGATTTTGCTTTTGGTGCTGAGATCCTCCTAGATGTCTGTATGGCCCTTGTTGTTCCAATTGTCTTGCCATCTGTTCGTGTGTAGCCATTGCCTATATCCTTGAGAGGTATCGTCTGTCCAGAAGTCTTTTACATTCTGTCTTTGCCTTCCTTGGAGAGCCGCACTCCAAATAGGTCTAGGGAAGATGGAGGAAAGGCTTGGCATCTGCTGCTAAGAGTCCTCCCAAAATCTTGCTTGGTTACCACTTCGCAGCTCCCAGAAGTTGTGACTTTGTATCATACTTTTTTGGCTACTTGCTGCTTTCCAGATTTGGGATCCCCCAGAGTCTAAGTTGTAACGGATGAGGTCCTCCTTAGGCTAGGAGTGTGCATACTTGGCCGCCCATAGGTTGGCCCATGGAGTGTTGGGGTTGGAGACCCATTTCCACCAGATGCTAGCTCCCATTATGTTATTACTATGCTCAGGATCGCGTAGTCCTAATCCCCCTTGACTTTTAGGGGTACAAACATCCTTCCAGTTGACTAAGGTCCATTTGTTCTTTTCTTTGGTGCCGCCCCATAGGAAAGATCTTTGTAATTTGCGCATGGACTTGAGGACCCATTTGGGGGCTGCCAGGACTGAGAACAGGTATATGGGGAGAGATTGCAAGACTGATTTAATGAGGACCAGGCGACTAGCAATATTGAGGGAGCGATTGGTCCAGTTGGATAATGGGGTTTCCATTTTGTCCAGCAGAGCACACCAGGAGGAGTTATTGATGGCAGAGTCAGTTAGAGGAGCTCCTAGGTATTTGGAAGGCAGAGAAGCAATGGAGAATCCAAGGATGTGGGCAATGTTGCGCTAAGTGAGAGGGGGAGTGTGAAAGAAGAATATCTGCGATTGTTCATGGTTGACCTCTGTACCGAAGGCTTCAGAGAAGGAGTCGAGAATGGATTTGAGGGAATGAGCTTCTTGAACCGAGAGGTAACCCATAATCATAATTTCATCCACAAATTGTTGGTGGGAGGAGGGGGGCAAGTTGTGGAGGGTACGCCAAGCAAGGCACTCGACTGGATGGAGCTTTTGAGAAGGCGACCCAATCCTTCAGCCATAATGATGAAGATGAAGGGGGATAGGGGGTCCCCTTGTATGATGCCTCTCGAGGGGTTGAAGGTAGCAGAGGGGATACCATTGACCAAAATGGAGAGAAAAGGGGAGGTGATGAGACTCATGATCCAGTGTACCCAGGTGTGGCTGAAGCCAAAGGCTATGATAACTTTTTTAATGTATTCCCAGCTTAGTTTATCAAAAGCTTTGGATAGGTCAATTTTTAGAAGCATGCCACGCTTTTTGGAGGTTTTGAGAGAGTGAATGACTTCATGGGTTAATATGATGCCATCAAGAATTTGCCTGCCTTCCACATAACCTGTTTGCTCCGGGGAGATAATTATGGGAAGGAGCTGCTTCAGCCTATTAGCAATAAATTTGGAGATAATTTTGTAAATGACATTGCAGAGAGCTATGGGCTTGTACTTACTTGGCAAGGCTGCGTTGTCTTCTTTTGGGACTAGAGTGATGAAGGTAGCATTTAGTGCTGGTAGAAGCCAGTGGGTTGTGCGCGATTCCTCCACAACGTCCCAGACTTCGTTTTGAATGGTCTCCTAGAAAAAATGGAAAAAGTTGGTGGTAAAATTGTCAGGACCTGGAGCTTTCCCAGCCTTCATCTGGAAGACTGCTTGTTCCACCTCATCCACAGTGGTAACTGCGAGCAACATCCTGTTGTGTTCCTCCGTTATCATCTTGGGAATGTGTTGAGTGATTTTCCCAATGGCCTCATGCCTTTGATGATTAGGTTCCTGCAGAATATTTCTGAAGTGATTGCGCAGCTCCCTAGTGATAGCCTCTTGCGTTTCCAGCCTTTTCCTAGTTTGGTTTTTGAGAACAATAATTTTGTTGTGCATCCTGTGCTGAATGGTGGAATGATGAAAGAATTTAGTGTTCCTTTCTCCCTCTTTGAGCCAACAGATTCTTGATTTTTGTCTCCATAGAGCTTCTTCCTAGTTCCGTCTTTCTTCCATCTGAGTAGTTAAGGTCTTCTCCTGACTTTCCGACTCGGCTGAGCATCCTTCCTGGATGACGGTCTGTTGCAACTTCTTCATTTTTCCTCCAATTATTTCTGTTATGTGAAGATATTGCCAAAGGTTGTTTTGTTCCAGACCTTCAATTTGCCTTTGAGCAGTTTCAGTTTTGTCTGGAACTGGAGCATTTTAGTGCCTTGCGGGGGTACTAAGGAGGTCCACCATTTGGAAACCATATCCTTGAACCCTGGGTGCTGGAACCAATAGTGTTCAAAGTGGAAAGGTTTAGGAGCATGCTTACTTGGTAGTAACCATTGAAGTTGAATTGGCCAGTGGTCAGAGCCTGTCGCAGGGATGATAGTAGCAACTATGTCACCCCCTAGCCGAATGAAATCTTCTGTGATGAGGAATCCATCTAGTCTTGAGGCTATCTGATGGGCTCCTTCTCTTTTGTTGTTCCATGTGAAGATTCCATTGGAGGTTTGTAGATCGATGAGGTGGTTACCATGAATAAAATTCTTGAATCCATTACTGTCTGAGTTCAAATGCATTCTCCCTCCTTTATTTTCCTAAAGATTGGTTATCATATTGAAGTCTCCTCCTAGGAGCCAGAGTGGAAAAGCTCGCTGATTATTGAGATCCGCTAGGTTGTCCAGGAGCTCCAATTTTTGCTGGGTGTTTTGTGGAAAGTAGACATTTGTGAGCAGACCATGGATATCCGTGCCAATCAGGTGAAAGTTGGCCTGGATGAAGTGTCTGTTAGCGTGGAAGTTCTCTAGGGAGAGGATTTGGGGGTTCCAGATAAAGCCAGGCCTCTAGACGTTCCGTTGGCATCAACTGCTATTGTATTGCTACCTTTCCAAATTTTTTTGAAGATTGTATCCAGAGTGTAGCTAGAACATTTGGTTTCTTGCATGTAGAATATTGCAGGGCGTTCCTCAGTAATCCTTTTCTTTATTGTCCTATGCTTTGTGGGGCTGTTGATCCCTCTTATGTTCCAGAAGATGATCTTCATGGGATAGGATTGGTGGTATAGGTGAAGAATCTTGTCAGCTTGGGGAATCGCCCTGATTCTACCATTTCTTTCCAGAGTTTTTTTTCTGCCCCTTTTGCGGGACTCTTTCATGATGTATTTGGTGTTAATGAGCATGCTCCCCTGGATACCCAAAGAGGGGAGCCGTTGTGCTCTGGGTAGGATTTCTTCCATCCTTTGGACTTGTTGCTCCGTGATAGATATGAAGTCTTTCTTATTGCAGGCATCCTCTAACCCTATGAGATCTAGTCCTTCCAGATCAATCATTTCTGGTTCTTCCTCCATGGATTCTGGGATCGTCTCTAAGATTTGTTCTTAGCCTTTTAACACATTGTTGTCCTTTGCGTAGTTTGCAGTTGGAGATTTCAGGAAGGTCTCAAGGGGGACCTTGTCCTGTTGAGCTTTTGAGGATTGGGCCTGCTCCGTGGAGGTATTCCCGACTTCGATGACTGGTTCAATTTTGTTTTCCTTTAGCTGATTTAAGGCTGCGAAGCTGTGGCTAGTCGCAGGTCCTTTTTTATTCTGCTGAGGGGTAGCTCTTTTGTTGTGCCTTTTTTTTGCTAGCCACCTTCGTGAATCCTTTTGCTTCCTGATCGTTGGATTCCTTTTCAGCCATAACTTTCTTGTTTAGGGGATAGTCTCTGAAGAGATGCCCGTGTTGGTGACACTTCCTGCATCTGAAAGGAATGTGCTCATAATCTACAGTTTTAGTCCATTCAAAATCTTCATGCAACAGACTTACCTCGCCTGGTAATGGTTCCACCAAGTTCATGTAGATGCATATGTGGGCATATGCTGCGTAGCGGTTGATCTTGGTCTCCTCTGCGATCTTGACAAACTCCCCTAGGGCATTGCCGATGTCTCTGAGGGTCAGCTCATCCCAGTAGTCCTGGGGGAGGGAGTAGAGCTGGATCCAGACCAGAGCCCAAGTAAGATCTTGTTTGTCAGGGTTGAATTGCTTCGTCCAGGATCTGAGGTATAGATCTACAGTGTTGAAGAAGTAAGGGCCTCCATCCATGATTTGATCTTTGTCTTCAGTACAAGTGAAGAGCACGTTGAAGAAGCCTTTAGCGCACAGCTATAGGTCAATGTAGCCTTTGGGTTTCCATTTCGAAGCTATCCATCCTCTCAAAGCTTTTTCCGTGGGCCAGAAGCCCATGAACTTGCTTATCAGTGCATGATCCTTCATGAACTGGATTTTGCCACTGATGTGATGCGCTGGGAGTTCGATCACTGTTTTCTTGGAGTTCTTTGGTATGCATGTTGCTGACTTTGTATTCGTTTCTTCTGCTATTGGTATATTTGTTGGCTGCGCTGTGGGAGTCGCCCCTGCAGTTTCTTGAGACGGGCCTGAGTTGTGTTGATTGACGGTATCAGCCCCTGCCGCCGCCCCTGTGGGAGGCTGGCCTGTAATGGGGGGAGCAACTGTCCCCCCATTAGAGTTGGTCATCGGTGAGCCTAAAGCTGTCCAGGAGAGGGATCACGAACTTACAGTCTGGGGGTGGAGGTTTGCCTAGGGTAGCCAACGCCGAAACCCGCAAACCCTAGGTCATGGAGTTCGGCCTGGTGCAGAGCTCCGCTAGGGTTTTTTTGTCGAAATTCTTTTGGGTGAAAATTCGGTAAGCGGTTGAAAGTTACTTTATTTAGTAAGAGGTCTTGAATTCAAATATCTTTTTAAGTTACTTTTTGAAAAGGCTCATGCAAACTTGACTTATTTCATAACTTTATTCTGAAGTATGTGAATCACTATAAATAACACAAATATTTTTTTTTGCTTGTAACTCTCATTTATAAAGTGACTTCATTGTAAAAATGATTTTCACTCGTTTTATTAAAGTCGGTGATTTCATAAAGTAATTTATTTGTAAAAGTGAGCTTATAGGAAAACCTAGTGAGGAAAAATAATATTTTTAGGAAACATCCATCACCACGTGGGCCTGTTGCCACAAAATCTAGCAGGGCCCTAGGAGGGGAACCTATGGAACAACTAATGTGACACAGACCCACTGTCACCTCAATCAATGCTCCCTACTCTTTACCAACTTTCATCGATGGGAGGAGTCTCGGTAGGAAGGAAATCACTTGTAATGGTTATGTCAATGACTAGGTATGAAGTGACTTCAAAGCTCCAATTAAGGAGAAGCACAATGATGTTTCAATGCTTCAAGGAAGCTAAACGCTCTCCAAGAAAGACCTAGGATGGAGATCAAGACTCAGGGCTTGAGATTTGCAATGACAATAGGTATACCGAAGGGAAAGACTCCAAAGGTGAGATAGACCTCTCAAGAAGCTTTTTAAGATGATTGGACACTTGAAATAGGCTCTTCGCTTCCCTGAGAGACCTATTAAGCACTTATGCTAGACCTAGGGTTTTTAGGGATAATCGTGGGAGAAATTCCTCCAAGGTATTCACTAGGTCAAGGTAACAGAGAAGAAAGGGTCTCTTATGATTTATTCTATCGAATAAAATGCTCATACAACCCTCAAGAAAGCCGCTTATCCAAGGAAAACAAGCAAGGTTCCCTTCTAGGGAATACTTAGGGCACAAGGATTTATGGAGATTTAACCGTGAGAATTCCACCAAAATTTGAGGTCATCAAAGGGAGACACTAAGGAAGACTTCTATCCAAATAGAATCCCAAAATTCCTCCTCCAAGAGAATTCGCTTGATGCCCTAGCTAGCCGTCTTAGGATAGAGGGGCCAAAATTTTAGAGAGGAGAAAAGGAAGACAAAGGAGAGGTTGATCACCAATTTTCTCGAACTAGTGCCTAATCCCTTGGGCTATGGAGTCTAAGATGATTCAAAATTTTCCAAAACTATCCTTAAGGAGGCTAAAGATTGATGCCCTAGCTACCAACCTTTAACATTTACCTACTCAAGACTTATGGATTTTCATGGAAGAAAAGCAAAATTTCATCCACTAGGAACATTCATCTATTGTCATGCAATGAGTAATATGCAATTGTCAACCAAATAACCTTTTTACAATGATATTCAACAAATTAGGTCACAAGAGCATTATCTAGTTACCACAACTACATACATTAGACATTATTCAAGAGAAATCTTCAACAAAAGGCACTTACAAGATGACAATAAGATATATCCAACCATAAACCAAGATGTAGTTCCAAGGAAGATCGAAATTCTAGCTCCAAATATCAAAATGCATCAAAGAGTCTCCAATAGTGTACCAAGATAAAAGTGCGGATTAGTTTATAAGAGAAAAATCCAAATGATGATGATGAGTTCTCACAAATGAGACTCATCTCTATTTATGTGAGTCTCTCCTAATTCAATTTAGCCTAATTAGCCCTTAAAATGATAAAATGATGTGTTAATACAAGTCTTGGTTACAAGCCAACCAAGTAGCCATAAAGAAATATGAAGAAGCAACCCATAAGTGAGTCGAAATGATGACGTCATGGTGTAGAAGGGCCGTTGGAGTGCCTTGCTGAGCCCTCTAGGTGCCATGATGAGAGAGAGGGCTCCATGAATGATGGACGAGGGGATGGCCTCTTAATCCCAATGTAAGTCATCATGTGGTGCTCCATAGTGGCTTTGGGGCTCAAATACTGGTCTCATGGGTATCTTGATGAAAGATAAGCCTATAAAATGTTCCAAATAAGGGCTTTGATGATGGTGCTTTCCCTCCCATATCTCAAGGGTGAGACAAACCTCCTCTGGGCCTTGGATCAATTTCCTTGATCATGCTAAGTTGGCTAGGTCATGTTGGTCCAAGTGCATCATATCGCAAATAATGTGGGGCAATGAACAAGTTGTTGAAGGTACTGAGCATGCCCATGGCGTGGAATGATGCTAATACACATGGTGGAGTCCCATGGCTCTCAATGCATCCCCTACAAATGTCAATATGATCCTTTGGTGGGCTTGGGCCCTAGTTAATTTGCCAGCCCATGGTGAACCACCTACCAATTACATATAAGATCCAATCCGTCTCCTCACCATTAGGTACAATAATTCATTAATGCATCTAAGTGAACCAAGCTTGTTAATCCAGGGCACAAATGCAAATGCCATGGGTTCAAGGGTGGTAATGACGAGGGATGTCCACATTCTTGGGTGTATAGATGTAGGAGGGAACAATCGTGGTACATGAGTTACCTCGCCCTTTATTTTTCCACTCTTCTTCATTTGCTTTTAGCCTTTTCTTGATTTTTCTTTATTATACTACTCGGGGCTCTAGGAGATGAGAGCATGTTGTGTATGATATAAGCAAAGATTACCCCCTTAAGGTGGGGCAGTTCATTGCCCACTAGGGGTTGGGACATGCATGGGTTCCGTAATGATGTGGGGGGCACTCATGGGGGCCCTAGGAACCAAGTTGATGGCCATAATGAAGGGGTAGAGCTCATGTTTGGATTTTTCCCACGCGCTAATATAATGTCAGTTATCTTTTGCATTTATGACATCATTTTCTTTTGTTTGTGGCCACGATATGCTTTTAACTCGTTTTTTTAGTTGCATTAACCTTCGGGGGAACATTTATAGGCCTGACCCAAACATGTGGACAAGGGGACGAGGTGTGTTGGAACTGTAACTAGTTTCGGTCTTCATAATTGTTAGTGTACTCATTTCAATATGTATATCTTATGTAACAAACAAAAGAAGAAATAAAAATGATTCTTTTAAAGCATGGGTTTCATGCTTCTTATTTATGGTATTCTTGGTAAAGCATGTTCTTCATGCTTCTAGGGTTTGTTAGGTCATAGGATTTATTGTCACGAGTCAAGAGAGTCAACATCATGATTATAAGACCCTTTTGGGCAAGATGTATATTGTAAACGAATTTATTTTGATTCTAGAAGGTCTTGGAAACTTGGAAATGACAAGTCGGCCCAGGAAATGACAAAGTCGAGCTAAAGAAAGAACTCGAACCGCTCAGATGTGTATAAATAGAAGCAACATCAACCTCATTTGAACACCAATTCGATCTCTCTCATCATCAAGTTCGATCTGAAGCTGACAGCATCAAGGAAGTAAATGCGAAGGTCTAGAAGGCAAGAAGAAGTCAAGAAAAAGAAGAAATATCTATTTTTGGGCTATTTTCTTGTCACAAGTGCGAAGGAGCTAGGGTTTTTGCAACTATTACAAGGTTGGAGTTGAAGCTAGATGCTGGTTGGAGTAGAGTTGATCCTTGTTGTTTTGGCTGATCTCTAACCTAGTTGAAAGAGCTTCTTGGAGGGTTGGCTTGGTGCTTGGAGGAGGACTTGGTCTAGGGTTTAGGTCTTGGTTTTCTCATTTAAAGTAGATTCTATAAGAAGAGGAGATTTTCTGGGTTTTCCCCTTGGAGGGAATTTGCCCCGTCTTGGAACCTAATTTCTGTGTCCATTGTCTTTACTGTATTGCTCTTTATATTTGTTTGATGAAAAGATCTAATAAAGAAAAACACAAGAAGATAAATAAGTTCACAAGCAAATATCGAGGATAAAGAAAATCTGAATTAATAGCTACCATATTGCATTTTCCAACATGGTATCAGAGGTAAGCTGAACAAGAGAAGGCAACTGGAAGGACACAAAGAAGGGTTTCCTTGTTAAGGGGAATCATTTGTAGAAGGATACAAGGAAAGAAGAAGAAGAGCTATTGATCTAGAAGGAGGGTTTCCACATCAAGCTTTTGTTGAAGAAGACCTCATCATCAAGGTTTCATTAAGGGAAGAAAGGGCAAGTATTTGTTGAAGATTCTCTAGTGCATCATCTTGAAGAAGAGGAAGTATCAAAGGATCTTGATATCATCTCTCACTCTTTGAAGACACCATTATTGAAGGCATCCTATAAGTCATCATTCTAGGGCATCTTTGAAGTCTCCTTGGAGGTCTTGAAAACATCAAGGAGACATCATCAAAAGGTAGGACTCTTGGTTGACAAAGAATGATGTCATGGAGTATGTCCTTGGAGAAGTAGCTGTACCAGATAAAGAGAAGACTCAAGAGTTAGCAAAGTACAAGAAGGGAGAAGTAAGGGCACAAATGATCATTATTGAATCAATTAAAGATCATCTAGTTCCCTTTGTTGTTGATTTGAACACATCCAAGGCTATGTATGCTAAGCTGGTAAAATTTTACTCTATAAGTGCATCAAGCCAAAAGATATCTTTGAGGAATTAACTATATAGAATAAGGAAGTCAAAATATGAAGACATGGCTACCCCTAATGAAGATCTCACAAATAAGAGACTAGTTGCAAGGGCTTGGGGAGATTGTTATAGATTCTGAGATGACTATATGTGTATTAAATGATTTGCCACCTGATTGGAGTAGTTTTGCAACAAGCATCTACTCAAAGAAAGATACTATACCCTTCGATGAATCGTGGGCTCAATGTATCTTGGAAGAATCTAGGATCAAGGCAAATATTGATATCGAATCAAATGAAAGATCTCAAGCCTTCATTGCAAGGACCAAAAAGCTGAAGAGAGGGGAGAACCTGAGAAGAAGTCGAAAGGAGAAGATCCCAAAGATCTCTATTATTGAAGGAAGTTCCATCTCTGTCAGGTTCTTTATGAAGTTTGTCTTTTTTTAAAGTAAAAAGTAGAGTAGCATGCATTATAGTATACTCTAGAAGAGTCTTGATTTTCTCTAGGCATGACATCATAGATAGAAGCACATGATAGTAGACCGATTATAATCTACTTATTTAATTTGCTTTGGGAAAGATCATCTAGTTTAAAGGGAATGAGAAGTTTGGAACTGTGTTGCATATTATTGTTCATCCGGGCATTTTCTAACATTATGTTAGAGGTAGCCATTTTGCAAAGAGGTATCATTAAGATCCTATAAGAATCATCATTTTGGAATATCCTTGGAAGCATCATTATGATTGGTATATATTCCATCTAGTATGGAAACAATAGTTCTAAAGGATGAAGGAATGCTAAAGGTCAAGTTACAAGTATGAAAGGCATAATGAAATTCTTTCTCTTCTTGGAAAAAGAAACCTATCTCTGATAGGTATAAGAAGCAATCTTGTTCAAAGGATGGGTACATGATTACATGAAAGTAAAGGTATGCATATTCTTCCCTAGAGCATGATTCATATCTACAAGAATCATGAAGGAAGAATTAGTTATGAATGTGCTTGGTAAGTCTTCCATATGACTGCATGATGCTTGAAAAGATGCTTTGGAATGGATGGAGATCAAGACTCTCTCACAAAGTAGAATGGCATAAACATGACAACATTGATCAACATCAAGTATGGTCTCTAGAAGAAAGAAAGAGAGTAATAATGACAACTACAAGGAAGATATTACAACTTGGTAATCAAGTTCGTTCCATGGGCATTCTGATTAAAAATAAATGCACATAGTGATTCTTATATAATGTGGAGATGGATCATATGAAACGATGTTGATCTCAAAGGACTCAAGTATGTAAATATATTGATAAAAGGGGCCATCATGCCAAGGTAAGTTTGATGTTTATATTTTGATATTGGCTATCTGGTTAACATACTGTATTGCTACCTGGAAAGATATTGCAGGAACACATGATGACAACTGAGGCAAGTTCAACTATTAGTATTGTACTCGATTCAAAGAACATATGGATTGAGTAAATGGTTTTGAGTCTTGACAATCCTTGAAGGATTATGTAGTCGAGGTGTTCACATCATCACCTTGAGATTGAAAGGTAGTAGTGTAAGAAGATAACCTGATGATCATCAACAAGGATCACTTTCTTGTTCCGAGGAAGCTATGACTAGTTTGAAGTTTGAAAAGGCTCAATATAATGCTTTCATTGATGATGACTAGAGGAAAGTGATATGCAAGATTGATGGCTTGAACCCTGTCACAATATTGAAGGGAGAAAATGGCTCCATGATACCCAAAAAGGTAGAAAGCTCAATATAATGAGATACGAAGGAAAGAGGGAGCCATGCAACTATCTTCATGAAGAACTGATATTGATACATTTTTGAAGACAAGTTATAAAGTTTGTGGTGATGACTTCCCAAAGTGGAAGGAAGTCAGGGATCTCCTCTATATTTGAGAGGGAGAAAAGGAGGCTTCTTAAATAGGAGCAAGGATCTATTCCCTAATCAAGAGGGAATGGGGATATCCTCTCTAGTTGAGAGGGAGTGATGATGGGCATCACATGTGCATTCCCTTCTATATGTGTCATGCACTTGACCAGGACTAAGAGCCGTAAGTCTATGTGAAGGCCATGGCGAGAGAATGGTGGAGGATTGGATAAGCATCTGTGCTTTCCTTGAGGATAAACAATGCAAGAAAGGAAAGGTACCGACACTCTTTGTGGATAAGACAGGTATGCAAGATAAGAGTGGTCAAAGAGGACCAATATTCTTTGAGGATTGGGAGTCCAAGATAAAAATAGTCCTAAAAGGACATACCTAATGAACATTTAGATGGGGTATGTGCCTTAGAGGTAGTGAAATATCACACGTAAAGCGTCCCAACATAATGATCTCGAATGAAGTTGAGCTTGTCTAGTTAGGACTCAAAGACAGTGCTGGTTATAATGTTGATGCTTATAATTGGCTTATCAATCCTACTCTTCTTATGAGAACTCTTTAGTTTGAGAATGATGTTGCATTGGTTGTACAATTATGAATACCTCCCATGTTAAGAGGGAGTGTTGGAAATATAACTAGTTTTGGTCTTCATAATTGTTATTGTACTCATTTCAATATGTATATCTTATGTAACAAACAAAAAAAGAAAGAAAAGTTATTATTTTAAAGCATGGGTTTCATGCTTCTTATTGATGGTCTTCTAGGTAAAAGCATGTTCTTCATGCTTCTAGGGTTTGTTAGGCCATAGGATTTATTGTCATAAGTCAAGAGAGTCAACATCACGATCATAAGACCCTTTCGGGCACGATTTATCTTGTAAAAGAATTTATTTTTAAGTCTAGAAGGTCCTGCAAACCTCCAAAGCACAAGTCAACCTAGGAAATGACAAGTCGGCCTAAAAGAAGGAACTCGAACCCCTCAAATGCGTATAAAGAGAAGCAACATCGACCTAAGTTGAACACCAATTCAATCTCTCATCATCAAGTTTGATTTGAAGCTGGCAACATCAAGGAAGTGAATGCAAAGGTCTAGAAGGTAAGAAGAAGTTGAGAAAACAAAGAAATATCTGTTTTTGGGCTATTTTCCTCTCACGCGTGCAAAGAAGCTAGGGTTTTTGCAATTGCTACAGGGCCAAAGTTGCAAGTCGAAGTTGGGGCTGAAGTTGAAGCTGTATGCTCGTTGGAGTAGAGTTGATCCTTATTGTTTTGGCTGATCTTTGACCTAATTGAAAGGGCTTCTTGGAGGGATGACTTGGTGCTTGGAGGAGGCCTTGTTTTTCTCATTTGAAGTAGATTCTATAAGAAGAGAAGAGATTTTTTGGGGTTTCCCCTTGGAGGGGTTTTGCCCTGGCTTGGAGCCTAATTTTTGTGTCCATTGTCTTTACTGCACTACTCTTGATATTTGTTTGATGAAAATATCTAATAAAGGAAAACACATGGAGTAAGTTTACAAGCAAATATTAAGGATAACGAAAATTTGAATTAATAGCTGCCATATTGCATTTTCCAACAGGGTGTACTAGAGCCTTGTGGACATAGGGCTCATGTGGACCCAAAGAGGGAAGATGATGAAATAAGGCTATTAATGTGCATAGGATGGTGAAAAATGCGAAACGGGAAAATGAGACTGCGCTACCAAAATTGGTGTTTCCCAACTAGTGCCCTTCCTAAAGCTATAAGCCAATAGGGGAGATCCCACGGGACTAGGATTGAGGATTAATCCCCCATTTAAGATCAAGGAACAAAACTACAGTCCAAATCCTTCATCCTTCCATGTCACTCAATAATCCATACCCAAAGTGCCCAAGGAAAAACAAGCATAAGCACCCGATTGGACAATGAAAGACATACCCTTAGGATTTGGATGGCCCCCCTTCAAACATATGCTCTCGACAGATGGGTGAGGGGACATATGACTGGGTTAGGGAGTGGAGATTAATTGGCACAATTTATCGGCTACATTGGTGGCTGTCAAGGGCTACTGGCTGCCAGCTGAAGACAAATCTAGGAGAAAAATTCTCCCATGGAGTCACCCACTCTTGGTGGGTAACAAGGCCAACTTCTACTTGCCACATGTCTCTTTGTTATTGTTAATTATTTTTCAAAAGGGCATAACTTTCACATCCAAATCCCCTTTTCAATGTGTAATGTGTTCTTTAGTATGCATTACTTTCATTGTAATGGTTACAATATGTTCTAGACATAAAGTAATGCAATGGCTCATATTCTCCTCGATACTAATGGACATGATGGTGGGCAACACCTGCTACAAGAAGAATTTTGAGTACTCTCGTTGCAAGAAAGGCATTGAATCCTCCTATGGTAAGAACGATGTTATTAGTAGTGATACCTCTTGTAGGTGTCATCCTCCAGTAAGATTTTTTTTTATTGGGCATAATTTATGTTGGGTGGAATCTCTTAGGCAAATTTTTGTTGCGCATCTCCGTTGAAAGGAGTAATATCAATGTGGACAATGTGGAGGTGGATACCGATGAAATCATTACTGTGAAATCCCCTAAACGTTGGCAACTGTGAAGGAAATAGGGAACTAATTTCTTCTACGTGTAAGAGGAGGCCAATGAAACAAAAGATCGACAAATGTTGAGCAACATCAATCTAATGATTGAGCGAATGAAAGGCTTGAGGGCTAGAAGTAGTTACAAAGAATCACTAACAAAAACACTAGTTGTTACTCAAGAAATGGCTTGTGTTTCTTGAAATACGTTTGTTGTTTCTCTCCTAATCTGTTTTCCATCTAGAAATAGTAATTGACACTAGAACAACGTTTCTAACATCTTTCTTGTTTGAGATGGGTTTTCACTAGAAACATGTGTTGTGTTTCAGATTTCTAGTAATAGGAGATTCAAGCACTTGATCACAACTTGCTTGACATCCTGAGGTGAGACATTGTTATTGTAGCAAGTGCCATTCCAAATATTCCTTTTTAGAGAAGGAAGATTGTACCTTTCAAATTCGATCCCATCTTGGCCCAAGAGAGTTCCTTCATGTAATCATGATCAACGTGTTTTTCTTTTTTTAATTAATGGGAAGTGTGTCTATTAGCCAACATGAACTCATTATTAATGGATAGAAACAAACCTTTATCATAGAATGAGGAAAGCTTCCTCTAATTTGAATGAAAAATTCACTTAACATATTCATTGGTTGTGCAAGAGATGTGGCCCATATTCGATATCTATGAAAATTGATTTGTGGCAAGATAGACTTGAGTCCAAAATGCTTTAAGGATTCCTCTTCAATACACTATAAGCTAGTTATTACCTATCTCAATGCCCACATTTTTTTATAACTCATGGGAAAAGTTATTTGATTTACCTTAGGGCACCCTCGCATTTGCATCTGAATCACTTGGGATTTATGGATTGGGATTCGATTCTCCAATTTTTAGTGATTTTTGGGTTGGATCCATTTCTAATAAAATGGGATTCGTATTGCATTTTTCAAAATCTTCAATGAAGCCAAGGAATCAAATTCGGATGGAAGGAAATGCATCATTAAGGTCAATAATTGGTTCCTCCCATCAAAATTGATTTCGTTATATCAATATAAAATATTCTAGAGAAACATAATTGATGCGATTTTTGAGTGCAAGAAAGGGATAGAGGGACCTGTTGCCGCAAAATCTAGCAAGTCTAGTGAAAGGACTCACTAGACAAGGCAAGACCCTATGGCAACAATGAGGAAGGGTTTCCATTGTCACCTCAACAACCTTCCTCTTGCTGTTTAGTGGGATTTCAACCACAAGGGAGGCTTCCCTATGCCACCTACAAGCTGTGTCACTTGACACAAGGACACGAGACATAGAGGACAAGAAAATACGAATATCCGACATGACATGATGATCCCCTATAACATGACACAACGGACACACTGTATACTCTTTCTCTCTCTCTCTCTCTATATATATATATATATAAATATAGATTAAAAATTAATAGGTATTACCATTCAATTTAGAAACAAAAACATGTACATGATGATGATACACATTCAATCATACATTATGCATACAATCATGATTCATCAATGATACAACTAGTAGTTACTACTACATTAATGGCAATAAGTTGACAAACATAAGAAATTAACCATAAATTGCAGTATTCTCATTAAGTCATCAAAATCAAAATGTATTACATAGATACTGAGTCTCATATACGATATGTGGGAATGACATTGGCAAATAAAAAATACTAAACAGGGTAGATACTAGAACCATAGATTAGGACGGATGAATCTCATAGGCGATAGCTCATCAACATCAAAATCAACATCACTACCACCACTGCTCTCTTCTTCATCCTCCTCCTTTGTATCCAATGTAATCTTTGCATCTGTTGATGTGGAGGATGACCCATCAAGAATATCACCATCATCAAAAGTGATAGGCTCTAGCACTGGCTCATTGAGATCCAAGTTGGCCAATGCCAACTCAACATTGCTGCCCAAACCCATATCATCATGAAACACATCCCACATATTTATTTCTCCTTTCAGCCATTCCTCCCTCTGCCTATAAATAAGACAAAAGTCGGTGTGCACATACATCATTGTATTTGCCCTGGATTGCTCAAGTTGACTCTTTTTCAAACTATACAGATTCCCATATGTGCTCAAACTCCTCTCGCAACAAGAGGATGAAGTAACCTGAGAGGGGATCCTCATGGCTAACTACGATAGAGGAGGCATGTTGCCCCATGAGTTTCCCACCAAGCATAGGGCTTCTTAGCCCCTTTGTCTCTAATCACATCATAACCTGCAAATCTCCTAGTGCCAGTGGAAAACTCTGTAAAGTCATCCTCCACCTCATTAAGGGATTTTCTATCCTGAAATATCTGTCTCAATGCATCCCTACGCCCTTGTGAAATCTGACTATCCATTTCACTTGTGGGTACTGATTTCGCTTGGAGGTCCTCCTTCTTCTTGGGAAATTTTTATTACTACTGTCAATAATAATGACAAGTTTCCTACATTTGATGAACTTCTGGGAAAGTGCAGCCAAGAAGAAGCCAAAATGATTTCTAGAGGGAGAATTCCCAAGCATGAGGAGGGAGAACCTATTGCCTTTGTTGTAGGAGGAAAAAATAAGAAAGGAATAAGAGGAATGCACTATTCTAAAAATTCTGCTCCCAACAGCTCCTCTCAATGGACTAGAGACTTATCAAAAGTCCGATGCTACAATTGTCGCAAGCATGGCCACTATGTTCGTTACTGTTTAGAAAACAAAAGATCATCAAAATCGAACTTCAACAATCGCTCCAACAAATTTGATTACAAAAGAAGAAGAGAAGCTCCTTCTGCTCGTAGAGGAAACTATCGTTCCTCAAGGAACCAAAGGTATGATATTAATGCAACTGAGACTCAATCAGAGTACTTTCTTGTTTTTGCTCTTTCTAGTTCATCTCCTGCAGATCCTTGTGATCGCTGGTTGGTTGATAGTGGTGCTTCAAGACACTTTACTGGTTACAAAGAAGTACTCTCTAATATAGTTGAGAGGGAGACAAATTTGAAGATCATTCTTGGAGATAACTCTACATATCCCATAAAGGGATTTGGTTCCGTTTCTTTCCATTTGAATCAAGGCAAAACTTTCAGCCTTCAAGAAGTTTTATATGTACCTGATTTAAAGAAGAATCTTGTGTCCATATCAACTTTAGAAGATAAAGGAATAAAAGTTGCTTTCATATAAGGTAAAGTTCTCACTTGGCCATCGAGATCCAACATGAGAGCTGTCCTCACTCTAGGATCTAGATGTGAAGGTCTATACAAAATCAATGGAAGACCTATTCATGCACTAATCCATGACATCAATCATCAAAGTGAACTTATGCACCGAAGGTTCGCTCACTTGCACTACAAAGCATTACCTCATGTGAGAAAGATGGTTTCCGGAATGCCAAAAATCGAATCTGATCATGATGGCGTTTGCCGAGGATGCGCAAGCGGAGTGAATGGACCGTTTCCTTCAAGCAAAAGTAGAACCAATTAGGTATTGCATCTTGTAAATTCTTATTTTTGTGGACCAATGCCTATAACTTCTCTTGGTGGTTACTTGTATTATATTATCTTTGTGGATGATTTTTCTTGCAAAACATGGATTTATCTTTTGAAAAATAAAAGTCAAGCTTTAACATGTTCAAAGATTACAAAGCTCTAGTAGAAAACAAACTGGAATGCAGATTAAAATTTTCAGATCTGACAATGAAGGAGAGTTCACTTTCAGTGATTTCATTGACTTATGCAAAGAAGCTGGAATTAGAAAAGAGACCACTATACCATATAACCTAGAACAAAATGGTGTGGCCGAGGGAAGAATAAAAGTGTCATGGAAGTGGTCAAAGCTATGTTGCATGATCGGAAATTGCCAAAGTTTCTATGGGGAGAAGCTGTGAACACAATTGTCTATGTTCAAAATAGATCTCCTCACTGTGCCCTAAACAACAATACTCCTGAAGAAGTCTTCACTGGCGAGAAGCTCGAAGTTGGGCACCTAAGGATCTTTGGCTGTCTTGTCTACTTTCATGTCCCAAAAGAGAAAAGGAACAAGTTGGAAGCTTCAAGTAAGAGAGGTACGCTTGTTGGTTATTGTGAGAATTCTAAAGCTTACAGAATATACGTACCTAGTCAAAGAAATATAGAATTTAGCAGGGATGTAACATTTGATGAAGAAGCAACTCTTGGAAAAGCAAGGGACAATCCTCTTCCTTCTGCTAATGTTGATAGTCAAGATGATGTATTTGAAATACAAGAAGACCCTAAAGCTAAAACTGATCTTGCTGATGAAACCATGGAGCCCATGGATCCTTTGGATCCTCCTTGTGATCCTCCTAAAAGGAGACCTTTATGACTTCGTGACACTCTTCAAGACGCTGATAAACATGCTGCCCCCAAGGAACTTTCAGAGAAAGCAAGAAACCTTGCCGGTTCCAAGGATATGTTGTTGTAGCCATGAGCAACATTATTCAAGCTGAACCGTGCACTTTTGATGAAGCTGTAAAGGCCCAAGTGTGGAAAGATGCAATGGCTGAAGAATATGAATCCATGATTCATAATGATGTATGGGAAGTGGTTCCAAGATCTCAAGGTAAATCTGTTGTATTTTCTAAATGGTTGTATAAAATTAAACATGGTGTTGATGGCGGTATTGAAAAATATAAAGCTAGATTTGTGGCTAGAGGTTTCTCTCAGAAAGAGGGAATAAACTATGACGAATTTTTTGCACCTGTTGCCCGTTATACCACCATCCGATCTATTGTAGCTCTAGCTGCTAGACAAGGATGGTATCTTCACCAAATGGATGTGAACACTGCTTTTCTGCATGGCTTCATTAAAGATGAAGAATTTGTGGAGAAACCACAAGGCTTTGAAGTACACATGTGTGTAGAGTGAAGAAAGCCCTCTATGGTTTGAAGCAAGCTCCAAGAGCTTGATATGCTCTCATAGATAGCTTCTTGATGAAGCTTGGTTTTACCAGAAGCAATGCATATCCAAATCTTTACTTTAAGAGAGTCCAAGGTATGCCTTTGATTTTGGTATTGTATGTTGATGATTTATTTATGACTGGCAGTGAACCTCTTATTCTCCAGTGTAAGAGGGAGTTAGCTTCTGAATTTGAAATGAAAGATCTTGGTTTGATGCACTACTTCTTGGGCCTCGAGGTATGGTAGAAATCTGGTGAGATTTTCCTTTCTCAAGGAAAATATGTTGTCAAACTACTAGAAAGGTTTGGCACGACTGAGTACAAGTCCATGAATACTCCAATGGAAATGAATTTCAAGAAGTTTTGTGTAAAGCTACAGGACCTGATTTGGCTAATCCTTTTGAGTAACGTTTACTGATTGGGGCACTAATGTTCTTAGTGAACACTAGACCAAATATATGCTTTGCTGTCAATACTTTGAGTCAATACATGATTAAGCCTGCTCATGCACATTGGGTTTCTGCAAAGCATGTGTTGAGGTACCTGCATGGGACCATCAATCTTGGATTGAGATATACTGCCGAAGATGTAAGGCTATATGGGTACTCTGATGCTGATTAGGCCGGTAACTCTATTGACAGAAATAACACATCAGGGTGTTGCTTCAGCTTAGGATCTGCCATGATATCTTGGATGAGCAGAAAGCAAAAGTCTGTTGCCCTTAGTACGACTGAAGTAGAAAACATTGCTGTTAGCATGGCTAGCTGTGAGGCAGTATGCCTAAGGAAGCTCTTTGGAGAGCTGTTTGAGCAAGTATTGGATACTATAGTAATTTACTATGACAATAAGAGTGGGATTTGACTTGCTGAAAATCCTGTGTTCCATGACAAGTCCAAACGCATTGAGATCGAATATCACTATATCCGGGATATGGTGCAAAGAGGGCAATAAGAATTCATCATATATCGACTGATGACTAGATTGCTGACATTCTTACCAAGCCTTTGCTGAAAAGAACGTTCTTGGTTTTTAGAGAGCAATTTGCACTGGCAGATGTAACCCTTCCTAGAGAGGGTGGTCATGGATGAGAAGCCTTGGATGTGCGAGATCCTTGTCATGTGTTGACAAGTGGATCCCCCCAAGTAGTGATGAGCCTTGGATGTGCGAGATCCTTATCATGTGTTGACAAGTGGATCCCCCCAAGTTGTGATGAGCCTTGTATGAGTGAGATCCTTGTCATGTGTTGACAAGTGGATCCCCCCATGCAATGATGAGCCTTGGATGTGCGAGATCCTTGCCATGTGTTGATAAGTGGATCCCCCCAAGTGTGTATAGGGTGATGGATTTATCTGCCCTATGGTTATTTTTCTTCATTAGATTGTAACATCATTGTTCCAAAGCAGAGATAGAAGAGATCCTTGTATTAGAAAGAAATTTCCTTGAATAAAATTTCATTTTCAACCTTTCTAAAGTGACTTTCTAAAAATAGAAAGGCATGTCTATTTTTGCAACCATGACTTTCCAAAAATAGTAAATCACTTTCCATCAATTCGTAATCATATATATACGATGAAAAATCACTTAACTTGTCCTTAATCAATCTCAATTGTTTAATTTTTAACTTAATCATCAATATTATTATTATTATTAAACTATTATCCTCTTTTTGATATTATTATATTATTATTAAAAAGAAATTCAAGTCTCTCAATCATGTCATATGCAACTCCCCTCAATTAATGCATATATTACTCTCTATCTCTCTCTTAATGGACTCATTCCTTTCTCTCTTTAATGCTCTTACACACCTCTTACACTCTCTTACACACTTTAATGACTCGTCATAAAAAGATTCCTCTTACACTTCTTGAATGCATAAGTTACACTTCTCTCCTAAATGTGTAAGTTGCACTCCTCTCCTTTATGGCATAAGTTACACTCCTATTTTGGCATATGTAACTCCTCCTCAAGGCATTGGAGTTACTCCCTCATGAATTCAACATCCTTGATCTTCCTATATATTTGTGCCTCTCATCCTCACTTGACACACTTACTTGTGCTTGTGAGAGGAGAATTCAAACTTGAAAAAGAGAGAGTTGGAGAGTCTAGAGGAAGATTGAGAGAGAGAGAAAGAGTCTTGAAGAGCAAGAGCAGATCTTGGAGAGCCAAAGTGATCAGCTGCTGCTGTCAGAGATCTTCTTTAGATTTTGGGTGAACCTCTTCATTCTCTCATTGTACTTTGTATCTTTGCTGAACAATTGATTTCTAATAGAAGATTAATTTGGTTGGGTTTTCCCCTTGTGGGTTTTGCCCTGGTCATTGACCTAACTTCTCTGTGTCTCATTGAGTTCTTGGCTGTCTTCCACTGTGCATATGGTTTATATGGTTTATGTTCTATCTACAATTACTTAACTTATTTTGCAGCATAAAGAAGTTATGGATTTAAGTGATTGTAACAACATAGAACATCAAAATTTCAACAATGCATTCTCTCTAAGGTCCATTATTTAAATTAAAGGGGGATGCTGAAAATGTGAAAATTCTACTGCAGTATCATGGTTTACTTCTCCTACTTGATGTAAATTATACAAGTTATCTTCAGAAATTAGATTCAGAAAATACTGAAATAAACAAAACTAACAGCCTACACATGCAGACCAGTTACTGAATATTAGACTCATTCAAACAAAGTGACACACTGATTTTTGGACGTAAGTCCCCGGAAAAACCCAAAGCGGGAAAATTGGTGCAACAAATATGAGGGTTTATTTATTAAGTAGAATCTGAGTACAACAAATGTGGGTTCTAGATCTGGAAAACTCGACAGAAAATAAAAGAAATTTGCAGCTAACCTGATGTTCTAAGACCAAATATCTGACTAATCCACACCATCAAACGAGATTTACAAGACTCAGCCCATATCTAGTCCTAGACACCCCAACGCTGCCCCTGAAGCCCTAGCGTCAGCCCTGCTAGGCTCTGCGTGCCACTGTGCTGCTCAGAGAGGGATTGCGTAACCCCAGAGTGGGTGACGTAGTCCTTATGTTGCCTCTGGAGGCCTCTGCGTAACTTCTGAAGCTCCCTGAACCTGCAGCGCTGCCCCTCCTCGGCCTGCGTAGTGGTTGAAGCCCCTGCGCTGCGCAGCTGCTGCTGCTGCTCTCTGCTCCTCTGCGATGTCCTTGTTTGCTGCTCCTCTGCCTCTTGCTGACTCTTGGCTCCGGGATTAGATCATCCCCTCAGCCAATACTACCCCTCGCTGCAGAAAACTCTTCCGGAAATTCTTAGCAAACCTTGCTCTAGAATTCCAGATCAGTGTCTCAGCTCTGCATCTGTGTGTCTCCAATTGACCCTCAAGACTTTCTCTAATACTTTTTCATTGATCTCATCAACGACCGAGATTAAAACACTCATCAACGGCTGAGATTAAAAGACTGCAAGATCCGCGTCTTTTAGAACATTTCAGCACGTGTTAATTAATTCACTTTAGTTATTTAATTTTCCGAAGTTTAAACTTAGGAAATCCATTAAAATAATTAATTATTTGAATAACTTGAACACAAGTTGAAAAATTTCTCCAAACACTTTCTGGGTTTTGGAGTTCAAGTGTGTCTTAGCCCCTCCACAAAGTCTCAGGGCTAGAGCACACCCGATGCTACCCCAACTACACAAAATCTCAACACTCCCTCTTAGCATGGAGTGTGCTCTAGCAATACATCCACACCATGTACTGCAAGATCTTGATGTTGGTTTTTGTGTTGCTGATGCTTGCTTTGCTGCCCTCCATCCACTGCACTACTGCTCTCTGTACTGTTGCCCATGCCACTGCCACATCTGTACTGCAGCTCCCTCTCAACTTGCTGCATCATGCAGCCCATAGCACTGCCATTGCTAACTGCTGCACTGCAACTTAGTTGTCGAGAAGTAAGCAACTGAAGGACTCCTGCCCAACTGTTTGATAGATAAGTCATGTTGCATCCATCATTGGAGCTCCCTGGCTACTGATTTACGCTGTCCCCCTGAAGCCACTGTGTTGCTGCAACACTGCACTGCGTGAGCTCAGCCTTTCTGCACTGTTGAATTCCCATCAGCCTCTGCGCTGCTGCCTCCACGCTGTTGTTGCCTCTGCATTACACTGCTTCCTCTTCAGCTCTTTAACTCTCCCTTTTACTTCATTGTGACCTTCTGTAACCATCTCCCGACTCATCCTGCTACCATCTTAAGGCTCTCGTAGCTCGTATGTGATCCAAGAGTAGCGCTGAATCAAGGATCCCGCCACCATCTGTAGATGCTCTACAGATCCATGTCGCCCCACCTCTTCTCTCGAGGCAAATGAGCACTCATGGCTACATCATCGTCAGAACCATCATCCTTTGCTACTGCAGCCTTGGAATCAGAAGCTCCTTTGTCCTTCTTCTTAGGACAAGTGCTGGCGAAGTGTCCAAGTTCGCCATAGTTAAAGCACCGGACCTTGGAAAGGTCCCTCTTCTTCTTCCCTTGTTGTTTTCTTTCCTTTGATGCAAGGGCTGCATCATCTTCCTCTTCTTTCTTCACTTTGATTGTCCCACCACTGATATTCTGCTTCTTGGTGATCCTCCTGATCTCCTCTTGGCGGAGGATTGCCCACATGTCTGCGTAGTAACGCTACTCTGCCCAGTATACTCTGGACAATTGTTTCCCATTCCTCGGAGACTGAGTCCACCCAAACACAATCGGACATAACTCTTTGATCACCATCCTGATCGAATCTCAGATATGTTTGGCTCAAATCTGTTGAGTAGCTATCTTCCTCCCGCCTTTGTTGACTTAGCTAGGCACAATTCTGCACCGAGAGAATCTCCACCACATCAGCACTGCTGAAGATCTAAAGGACTGCTTCCGGACCTTGGCAAGGCTTTCTGCAACAGAAAAAAATGACTGGACTGCGTCTTACTGACTAGCCCAATGCAGCCTCAGCGCTGCTTAGAAGTGGACTGCGTAACCCCAGACTGGGTAACACAGTCCTTACGTTGGCATGGGAAGGCTCTGCGTAAGCCTGATGGCCTTCTGAATCTGCAACGCTGCCCCTTCCTGGATCTGCGTCCTCCTGCTGCCAAGCTACCCCTTCCGGATCTCTATTGCTTCTACTGCTATCCTGTAGAAATTTTTTTCTTTAGCTGATTTGCTGGAGATTCAGCTTGATCTGCTATCGCTCTAATGCCATGTGAAAATTCTACTGCAGTATCATGGTTTACTTCTCCTACTTGATGTAAATTATACAAGTTATCTTCAGAAATTAGATTTAGAAAATACTGAAGTAAACACAACTAACAACCTACACATGCAGATCAGTTACTGAATATTACGCTCATTCAAACAAAGTGACACACTGATTTTTGGACATAAGTCCCTGGAAAGACCCAAAGCGGGAAAACCGATGTAGAAGATATGAGGGTTTATTTATTAAGTAGAATCTGAGTACAACAAATCTGGGTTCCAAATCTGGAAAACCCGATAGAGAATAAAATAAATCTGCAACTAACCTGCTATTCTAAGACTGAATATTTGAATGATCCACACCCTCAACAAGACTCAGCCTGGATCTGGCCGTAGACACCCCAGCGCTACCCCTGAAGCCCTAGCGTCAGCCCTGCTAGGCTCTGCGTGCCATTGCGTTGCTCAGACAGGGACTGCGTAACCCTAGAGTGGGTGATGCAGTCCTTATGTTGCCTCTGCGTAACTTCTGAAGCTCCCTGAAGCTGCAGCACTGCCCCTCCTGGGCCGGCATAGCACCTGCGTAGCAGCTGAAGCCCCTGCGCTGCGCAGCTACTGCTCTCCGCTCCTCTGTGTTGTCCTTGTTTGCTGCTCCTCTGCCTCTTGCTGACTTTTGGCTCCGGGATCAGATCATCCCCTCAGCCAATACTATCCCTCGCTGCATAAAACTCTTCCGAAAATTCTTAGCAAACCCTGCCCTAGAATTCCAGATCAGTTTTTCAGCTCTACATCTGTGTGTGTGTCTCCAACTGACCCTCAAGCCTTTCTCTTATACTTTTTCATTGATCCCATCAACGACCGAGATTAAAACACTCATTAACGACTGAGAATAAAAGACTGCTTGATCCATGTCTTTTAGAACATTTCAACACATGTGTTAATTAATTCACTTTAATTATTTAATTTTCTTAAGTTTAGACTTAGGAAATCCATTAAAATAATTAACTATTTGAATAACTTGAACACAAGCTAAAAATTTCTCCAAACACTTTCTGGGTTTTGGAGTTCAAGTGTGTCTTAGCCCCTCCACAAAGTTTCAGGGCTAGACATACCCGATGCTACCCCAACTACACAAAATCTCTACAGAAAATAGGGGTGTAATCTTCATTTATTGCCTACTCTCATTTGTATTTTACCATGAACGAATTTATATTTAGTTGGGTATCTGTACACCGACTCTCATTTATATTTTGGCCATGATCAACCTTATATTGAGTTGGTTATCTATATATCCACACATTCATTTGTTGGCCACGATCGACCTTATATTGAGTTACGTATCTTTAAAGCCATTTTCATCTGTACCTTGGTGTCGACCAACCTTATATTGAGTTGGTATCTCTACATCCACTCTCATTTTTATTTCTTTATTTTTCTTCGGTGCCCTTGTTCAACTTAAGGGAGAACATTGAAAATGGTGTAAATCTCACTTTTGATCACGATTGTCTTTATATTATGTTGATGTTTGTAGCTTGGGCAAGTATTATTGCACAAGCTTAAGTGTCTAGGCATGCAAAAGTCGCCCAAAATTTCTTTAGCATACTTGCTCAAGTATTGAGTTAGTTGCTTTTGTAATTTAGCGTAAGTCTAACTTATGAAAAACACATAATTAATTATGTTGGCTATTGAGCTAAAGAAACTTAGGAAAAGTAAAGTATTTACTTTAGCGATTATGTTTTAATCTCAACTGTTGATCTCAAGTGAGGCGAGATCTAATCTTGGCCATCCATTGCTCTAGAACTTAGGGTTAGGGATTTAACTCAGTGAGAAGTTATAAAAGCAAGGCTAAAGAGAAAAGAAAGACATACCATACAATGACACAAGACACTGAGAAAGAGATTTTCTTAAGTGAGGACTGAGATACTCAAGCGTGTTGGGTTGGAGGAAGGTGTAGGGGTGCAACACAGGAGATCCAAGTCAACCAAGTAGATCAAGGATAGATCTAGGGCTTGATCAACTGGATCAGATCCATGTATGTTGTATATGTATTTTCCTCAGTTGGACCATTATCCTAGGGTAGGAGCCCAAGTAGGTTCCGATTAAGATTTAGTGAAGAATTGATTTGATTGGAGAAAAATTGTGTGTAAAATGTGATTGAGACTAGTTAATAATTTTCTCCTACTGAATATTTTGTTAAGAATCTAGTTGTACTTTTATTCAATAAATCTGTGATAAATCTACGAACGATGAATCTGTGATAAATCTGCTAGGAATTAATTGCCAAGTACTGGGTTCAAAAATTAACATATCGTAATCTTTATTCCTAGGTTTGGCTAAGGTAGACCTTGTACATGTAGGTTCATAATTCCTCTTGAGAATTTACCCCTCTTAAGTTGTGTATAACTACACAACTATCATTTGTAATTGATCTTCATGTGATTTTTTTCATTCTTAGTAAAGTGATTTTCCCACCTATCAAGAGTTGTACTCTCTTGTGCTTGAGTTTATTTCTCTCTCTAGCACATTTGTTTTTGGGTTTTCTCTCTCTCTCTCTCTCTAGGGTTGCACTCCTCATTGCTGATTTCTCTTCAAGTGTTTTGCTGTTCTAGTGCATGTCTTTTCTCTCTTTATTGTAGAATTTGGGTTTATGTTGGTTCTATTTGATTCTCCAACTATTTCTTGTGAATCTCAACATTTGTAGATTAGTGACAAGACTTCTTTTAAGGATGGAATTTTATCTTAAAGTTTAGAAACCGTAGCGAATCTTACTAGCCTCTTGTTGTCGCTCAGATTGTACAGGCATGGTGGGACAACGACTCAGGGTGGGCACTGTCACTCTGATCCCCGCCCACTTTGTTCAAGCTGTCTCCCAACAACAGACTATGGGGGGTAGTCCCTATGTAAGATAGAAATGCAAGACTTGTTGGCAACCAACAAGTCTAGGAGACACAGTTGAATGGCCTAGCTACTTGGTTGATTTTAACAAGATTTAGATTAGATTAGATTTAGATGTGAGGCCAGTGCCTTATGGAGTCAATTTCTTGCTTTATATTGATTAGAGATCAAGTAACCGGATGAACAACCGCGCTTGAATGAATGGCTATCCTACATGCTATGAAAATCCAAAGACCTAGGTGTGATGCAATAATCTTGGTTACTTTTAATTAAATGCCTATTGTAGGTGTACCACTCCTCTTAACTATTTTGCAACTAGTCTCTAGAGTAGGTTGTGAGAAAGAGGCCAAGGGGAAGGAGGCAAAGGCTTGATTAACGATACCTCCCCTCAGGTACTAACCATCGGGTGCCTCTGGCGCTGCAGAGACGATGGCTCTGATGACTGCAAGCTCATTGTGTTAACCACTAAAGAGGTGCTAGGCTCCTCAAGCTAGGTGAGAAAGGTTGTCCTATTATCTCTATCAACCAAACTTATGTTTGGAGGTAAGTTATTAGATGCAATACTAGTAATAGAATGAGATGCAAGGATTATGAGTGCCTCTTGAGTTAATATTGTTTAATGTTCTATAAGTACGTAGTGTTGATTATCTTATAGTAATAGTACTTATCAATGAATTGAGAAACAATATTAAAACTAGACAAAGTGCTCAACGATATAAGTGCCAACAAGATACAAAAGATATATACAACAAACAATTGCTCAATTATAAGAAAGATGCTCTTCACAATGAATTACCAATATGGAGTTCAAAATTAGATATCCATTTAAAATATGAATTATAAATGACAATTAGAGCACTACTTAGGATAATTAGCCAAAGATTCTCAATACAAGATGCCAATCAATTAGAAATCTTCCAAAATAGTTCAACAAGGTAGATGCCAATGCCAATTATCCAAAAGAGACAATGGGATTGCAAATGTTCTTAGCCAATATTCTTCAACAATTGGTCTTTTTTATGTTAACAAGATGTGCAATTAGATTCACCAATCCTCCAGCTTAAGAAAACTTAGATCTCAAATGCAATTATCATTCACAAGTAGCTATTAATCAATGGAACGAGAATGACAATAACGAGAGCACTATTTGCCAAGTTTTTTATGCCAAATATGAAAATAAAGAGGTTAAATATTTTCATACAATTAGCTGCTAACCAATGACATAATCATTCAACAAGATAGCAATATCCAATGAGATCTTAGGCTTATTCACTTAGTCAACCAAGATTATTAGATTATGTGCTTTAGCGAGTGAGTTTATTAGATGTGAATTATGAATTTTATAGCTTATGAACTCACAAGGAAAACACAATGTTAGCTCAATGTTCTTCACAATAGCACATAAACCATGAAATAAACCCTTTTTCCATTTAGCTAACCCGAGGCCTCAAATAAGGCCGCGACTAGGAGGAGGAGGCAACTGAGAGGGAAGAATGGAGGATAGGCAAGTCGAGGGGAGAGGGAGGCCCAAAAGGGTTTGCGGCCAGGCCTACAAGGCCAAGAGAGGGCTGCCGCAAGGCCTATAGGCCTGCAGCTAGGGAGAAAGGGCTACGGCCAACCCTAAGAATGCAAACTAGGAGCTACGACCAAAGGCGAGAGGCCCCTAGGGCTAGATGGCTAGGGCTAGCAAGGTTGGATGACTAGAGTAGAGGAGGACGCCGGGCCTAAAGGGCCTAAACGAATTTGCAAACCCTCGCCAAAATGAAATTTCCTTCAGATCTTCAGTATTTGCCCAAAATTCACTGATGCTGTTGGCCCTGCAAAAATTCTAGAGACTAGATCTTACCCTCAAGGGCCTAGATCTAGCTCTAACCCAACAAATCTTCTTGAATGTCACCTGCACAATTGAAAATATGAGTGTCCAAAGCCCCAATATATACAAAAAAATTCAAATCCCCAAACCTTAGCTGCAAGACAAGGGTTAGAAAAAATTTATATACAAAAATTATTCTACAAAACTTATTTTACAAATTTTATTTACAAATATACAATGCTTGAAATATTTTTTGAAGAATAATTTTTATAAAATTTGATAATGGCTTGATTTATTTCGAAAGATAGTAACCACGACCTTAGCAAAGTAAGAAAATCACATAAAGTATCGGAAGTCCAAACAAGGTCAGCCTGTGCCCACAATCTGTGAACTTGGAACCCAAGGGCCGAGGAACTTGCAAACTCTATATATTTCTTAAGGAAAAATCGTTAGATCATACAATAAATTGGATCACCTAAGATAAGCCCAAAAATTACCAATAGAATGTCCCTATCACCTACAAATGAAATAACAATTCGTATAATATTGAAGCACAATATAGGAAAGCACATACCCAAGACATACCATGAATTGTACCCCAAAGTCTTTTATTATGAGATTTAAACGTTCCCAGCAGAATAGTGGCTTCACACCAACGTTTACAAAACTACATTTGACCAAAGATGACTAAAGATGAAGAGTAGAAGCAAAATGCCTTCTATTTATAGAGAAATCCCTCCAAGTGGAAAATAACAACTAGTTGGCTTGATCCCTGTCAAAATAATCTCGACCGTTAATAAATATTTGGTCAATTTTTAATCTCTGCCATCGAAAATATTTGTTTTTGAGAATTTTTCGAATTTCTCATAAAATTCACTTTTTATTAGTTCAAAAATAATTATTTTGAACTAATTTCCTCAAAAAATTGACTTTGACTTAACCACCAAGGTCCAAGGGTCCAACTTTTCTTAAAATTTCCAATATTCCGTTGGTGGGGGACCTCCAAAAATTAACTTCTTTTAGATCCACGAATTTTTGCACTTGGAGAATTAATTTCTTTGACATTTTAATTTTGAGTCAAAATTAATTAAATTTCTGGCTTATGATTTAATTTAATTTTTATTAGATATATTAATTAATTGACTCATGAGGGGATTAATTAATTTTCCACCTGCAAATATTTTAGCCATGGTGTCTAAGTATGAGGGACCATGCAATAAATTTTTTTTTACATAAGATTTTATAAATTCAATCCTCAAAGGGGGAATACCCATTCGTTATAAACCCTCATAACATTTACCCAATTCTGCGACACAATATGATCTAGTAGACGAAGTGATTTGTAATAAAATAATTTAGCCAATTAGCTTAAATTATTCCCAAATCACTTTTACAATGGACTCGACTATGAACACTAGGAATCACCTAAGACTTTGACGATAAATCCCACCCTCGCTTTGGGGTTGACGCTGGAGGGAAAAACTCTGCCGATCATCCATGTTTAGAAACACATGTAATGCAGTGAGATGAAAAACCTCCTAGGATGAAATTTGTCGCCAAAATCATAGGCTTACCTAGGTTGTTACCTAATTTAATGGTCATACTTGCATCATTTACATTACAATTTTGCAGAATGGGTTTACAATGACATAATAAACTGTTGTCGATGATTCTGATCTTTGAAAAAATTCTTTCAAGTCTTTGGATTCCGCTTCCTTGGAATGTTGAAAGAATGGGTGCAACATCTCTAATATGCAAACTATAAAATATTTGGTGATATTTTTGTAAAAGCATTCGAATTTCCAATGATTTTTTATAAAGTCTATAAAATTTTGTGCGATTTTAATGATACTATAAAATTTGGCCAAATCATTTTTTGAAGAAATGGAAACTGACAAATCTTTTTTTTGAAAAAACATAGAAAATTAGCCCACATCCGAACGTTAGCCCCTAAATTTTTCTCTCTTGCATTGGTTATACTTCTGAGTCCCATTGACCTATTACTGTGGTGATTTTGTTGGGCATAAATAAATTATCTCATCTTATCGCCTATCAACCATGAGTGACATTTAAGGCATTTTGGTTCAATCTAGAAACAACAATATATGCACTAAGTGAAAGTCTCTGACACCTCCTACATAGACAGAATCCATCATTAGCAGTATCACCTTAATAGGAGATGATGCTTAGAAAAATATCAAAGGTCCACAACTATAAAATTATCAGATTATATAAAAATTTCCTAATTTTGAACTACATTTGTGCCTTGCAAGGTGTTTCTTTGTTGGGACTTTTCCTTTGATTTATCAGCTTTCTATGCCTTTGTTGGGGTTAAAAAACAAAGTTATTTTTTTCCTGGATTGCTCCTACGTTTCTGAATCTTTTTCAGGTTGTGCTAGGCTTTTTTTTTTTTTTGTAAGTTTATTTTTCCATTTTAATTTCTTTGTGTTCATTCTTTTTTCTTGTTTAGTTTGTCATTGTCCCCAGTAATGCAAATCTCCCTGTTCTGTCGGGGGAGAAATAATGCAGTTTGGATTATAAATTATTTTTTATCTTACTGGAGGAATTCTCCTTGTATCTGTTTCTTTCTGCAAATGTGAAGTACCACTACTCATGAATTCTATGGCAGCCCAGAGCAAATGGCAGTGTTGTTGTTTATGCATGCGATTGTAGCATGGTTGCTTTGGAGAGAGCTCGAGAAATGGTGGATGCTGCAACTGACATCTCTGGAACATGCCGATTTCATGCTTTCTATTGTGATTTGTCTCTTGAAAGCTTTCCTAGTTGGCTATGCTGTGTAACTTGTCAAGAATCATTCCAAGCTCAAGCAAACGATAACCAAAAAGGTTGTTAAATGTGGAATATTGTGAGGATACAGTTTAATGAACTTTATTGCTGTTTATTTCACAATTATGTTGCCTTATGTTATTCCCAGTTGTTTGATACAATGTCAGTGACTGTCCAGGAAATGATCGTCCTGTTACTGGGCTCCTTGTAACTGAGGATCACAATACCATTTCTCATGAAGGACAAAACAAAGTAACTTCTGATAAGGAGCATATGCAATGTTGCATTGGTGGAGTGGATATTGTGACATTGGTAAGTCCCATGGGTAAAATCATTTTATTTGGAAATTCTCAAATTTGTTCTAATTTGGCTTGATCACTTTCTTAATATAGAAATTCTTATCTTTAAAGTAGATAACATGTAGCTGAAGATGTCCCAGTGAGATTTAGGTTGTGCATACACAGTGAAATGATTGACATACTCCATATGGAATAATTCTCAAGATATCTTCAAAATCATAGATTTATGTCCAATCAGATGCAGCTTTAAAAGCCAGATGACAGGAATGGTCAGCATACCATGTTAATCTTGAATTTCTTGATATGGCTGGCATAATAACTAAACACATACAATCTTCAGAAAACAGAAGAGAGAGAGAGCCTTTGGCCCAAAATGAACTCATCTGAGCTCTTAGCGTCTCATTATATTTATATGAAAACTAAGTTACCGGAAACGCCTGAAGAATTTGTCGGAAACGCAGATCCCCGTTTCCGAAACGGAAACGGATACAATCCTAGTTTGAAAAGCTGTAAAAACGTTTTTGTGTCGTTTCAAAAAATCAGAAGCTTCGGATTTGGAATTGGATACGTTTCCGGAAATCCGGAAATGGATCCATGGAAATCGTGATCAGAATCCACCTTTAAAATGTTAAAAAGCGTGAAAAATTTCTGTAGCCATAAATAAATAATAAAAATGAAGAAGTCAGATTTGCAAATAAACTCACTATAAACACAGTCTCATGACATCTCTTCTAAATCTTTAGAAACAACAACACTCCATATCTTTATCAAGGATTCTTTCTACTCAAAGATAGATGTTCAAAAACGCAAACAAAAGTGTTTGATGGATGTCTTTGTAAATAGATTTATTTGAGCGATTAATTTCAGTTTGGTTAAGGTTTTGTTAATTGTCGTTGATTTTTCTCTTGATTTCATAAATCCCTCCAATAACAAATCTTCTCTAGCCAATCTTTTGCCTGCATATAGTTAAGAGACCAAGCTGACGTTGAGAAGATTGAAATGTTCAAATAGGTCTTGACAGAATATTCCAATGATCCCATGGGCCTTTTAATTGCCATGCAAGGAAGATAGATACCATCTGCCATGCATGACATGTTCTTTGAAGGAGTTGGCCCTGAAAGCACAAAGGTTGTAGCATTTCTGATTACATTACTAATGATGATGATAATATGTTGAATGTTATAATAATCTATAATGATGATGACAATGTTTATGTTGAATTGATGATGATGATTTGTTTATGTTGAATTCATGATGATGATTATGTATTTTTAGATATAGAATCTAGATTTTAAAAGATGAATGGTAATATGAAATTCTTATATATGTGTGTGTGTGTGTGTGTGTGTGTGTCATTTCCTTGCCGTATCGTATCCGTATTTTTTGAAGATTTTCCGTTTCCATTTCAAACCGCATATCCATATCCGTTCCCGTATCCGTTAAATTAAAAACCTTTTGAAGAAAGTTGACTGAATCAAACACATTAAGACCCCTTTATTTAATTTGTGGGATTTCCACTGCTTGCTAATGGCTACAAAACTGAATGCTGGAAATAATAGTAATAAAAATTAAATAATAAAAGACAGCTACATTGATATCAAGTGTCTGTGCTGCTTCCTAGGTCATATTATTTCTTCTCTAAAATATTATTCACTGCAAAATGAGAATGAATGCAATATATAGTGAAATTCAGCCCCATTGGATAAAGCTGATTCAAATACAATATAATGCATTCCAGACATAAAATCATAGCCTTCTGAATCTTTGGCACAGGAAGAAAATGTCAATTAAGAATGAATCTCATAAATAATTAATTTTGTCGCAAGAACAGTTCTGTACAGAACTGGCATAATGCACCAATATTCCAACTTCTAACCCAAATCATGAGGAAATAAATTATTCAATGCCAGATAGGACTTGCTAGGAGAGACATTAAAGTTCTAACCTAAACAGCTTGCAAAGTAGCCAGACATTAAAGTTCTAACTAAAGCAGGACACTAGTGACCAACTGGAAGAAGATTGATGCTTCCAGAACAGAAGTAGTAGACCCTACATTATATGGAGAACGGATTGGCTCTCTCATGTATCTGGTCAAAACCAGGCCAGATATTTGTGTTACAGTTAACATACTCGGTCAGTTCATGGTAGAGGCTAGAGACAAAACGAGTTCACTGGGTGGTTGCAAAGCATTTGTTGAGATACCTTTGAGGCACAATTGAGTATGGGCTAAGATATACTTGGATGGAGTGAAGTTGGAGAGGCACATCGATGTTGATTGGGAAGGTGGTACAACTGATAGAAAAATCACTTCTGGGTGCTGTTTTAGCTTGGGATCAGGGGTAGTTTCTTGGTTCAGCAGGAAGCAAAAGTCAGTTTCTCTGAGTTTTGCTGAGGCTGAGTACATGGCTGCTGGCTTGGTAGCTTGTGAGGCAATTTGGCTTTGGAAGCTTCTCATGGGACTATTTGATCAGGAGATGGAGCCGACTATCATTCACTATTATAATTAGAGTTGTATCGAGCTCTTGGAGAATCAAGTGTTTCTTGACAACTCAAAACACATTCATATCAGGTACCACTTCATTCGAGATTGTGTGCAAAAGGGGACAGTAAAGCTGCAGTATGTACCTATGGATGTGCATGTAGCAGACATCCTAACCATGGCTTTGATGAAGGGAAAATCTGTGTTTTTCAAAGACAAGTTAGGGTTGGTATAGAACACCTTCCTCGCTATGAGGGAGTGTTGAAACTGTAGCTTGGTAAGTGATTCTGCATTGGTCTAGTGCCTTGACATGCAGTGAATCACCAAAATTCTCTCACAACAATTATTTAATTATTTTCCAAGTTTGGACCTTAGGCATAAAGTCACTAATTAAAACTTTGACTTTATTTTCAACTTTTATAAAGTTAAAAAGGTCAATGAAAGATTATATCGTGACCATAAATCTCAAGTGTGGAGATGCAATCTCAACCCTCCATCACTTTAGAGATCAAGTTAGAAATTATAAAAAGGGAAATAGGCTGTTGGAGAGGCTGATTGATTTAGCACAAGGGATTGGGCTTTCAGCTAAGAAACAGGAGGTTGAACTATCAACAAGAGAAGACAATGAACAAGTCAAGTTTCAATGGTAGCAAACAGACAGAGTTTGGACAACAAATAGTTTGGGTATATTTGGGCCATAGAGGCCGAAATTCTAAGGGTTTTATAGGCCAAAATTCTCAGGGCTGTAGAGACTGAAATTAACAGGGCCGTACAAGCTGAAATAGTTGGGCAGTATAGGTTGTATTTTCTGCAGCCGTACAACAATATTTTCTGGGCTGAACAGGCTGCACAAGGTTGGTTGTTGCTAATTGAAGTTAGAGATGGACGGGTTCTACTAAATTTAGAAGTGCCCTATATTTGGAAGAAGAACCTGCATGTGAAGCTAAGGTGCAGTCTACTTTCTCTTAGTGTTGACTTAGGAAATTTCTCTAATTTTCCTATAGTCAAAAATAGTAAAATCGAACTGAGCATGCATGGAGATTTTATCTCAGTTCGACTTCAGTTTAATGAGGCAATTTGACTCGAGTTCAAAAGGCCAATTCGGTTGAGTTCAAGATGTCAGTTGTTAGCACTTCATAATTCCTCCTGGCTGAGGAGAGGAACCCAAAAGTAACCACAAACTAATCTTTAGGGTTGGAAGCTAGCCCTTCGAAACCCAAAGAGGGCTCTCTCTTATGAAATCTTTTGGATTTTAGGCTAGGTCTATAGATCAAGGTAGGATAATTTCAATGGTTTGATGTCTGGGGAGAGGGAAAAACCATTTTTGCATGGAATCAAATTAAGCTAATGATTTTCAATGCTATGATGGGAAAATAAAGAATCCTTAGACAGAGGTAAGGTAGTCAATCCTTTATGGCGTCTTTGTCAAATTTCGTTGTAGAGAGGTGAGTAGAGGAATAATGAAATTAATAATATCTAAAGAATTTAGCTAATGATGAATTTTAGATAGTACGATGGATGAAAAAACACAAAAATGTTTAGTTACTTATAACAGAACACGTGAAAGTGAATTCTGAAATGAATTTGTTTAACTAAACACTGAAGACATAACATTTAAGCATGGCTATAACAGAAGATAAAGAAGCACAAACAGGAGATAAACATCACCATAAATGGTTGACACAGGAATCCCTGAACAAATAGAATTCGATCTTCATCATTCACTGAAATTTTCAAATGAAACTGTATAATGCACAATGTCTCTTCTGTATCATACACTGACGAACCCTTTTCTCAATCAAAATTACATCATATATACATAAAAAATATTAGTTCCTCTCTTTAGGAAATGAATTCCCAAAAAAGACTTGTTTTTTGCTTGTAGCAGCGAATATAGAACCACCTTCTACGAATTAGGAAACTGTTTGACTAGAGGAATATTCTAAATTTTAGCTACTAGGTTCAAACTCCATGTTACACTGCTCAAATGATGATGCCAATATTTTTATTGGATTCCTCTTTCAGAGAGGTGCAAGATTGATCTAAAGATCATCTTGATCGGATGAGCATAACATTTATTTTGAATTTATTCCACTTATGTGCAAGGTCGGCCAAATTTGTAATGTAGGCTTGAGAGCCCAACAGATGTGGTACACACCCTCACAGATGGATATAAATTGGAGAGACTTGGAGGTCATTTCATCATCATCATCTCATCACACACATTCCTCATGATCTGATTGGTTCGTTCAGCCTAGAAGATGCTTCTCTCTCTCCCACGTGTAAATATGGATGTCGTAAATCTGGATGCCGTAAATCTGGATGATGCCGGAAATGGATGCCGTAAATTTGGATGTGGGATTCTTTTGTTGAATTATGTTGACTTTTGATGAGCTGTCTTTGAGGGCTGTGTGTGTGACACTTGGAGGGTTTGCCGACCTGAGAAAGACTTTGCTGGTTGAAACATCTTGTTGACTGCCCCAACGCACACTATTCTACATCTTTGATGGACAAGAAGATATGTAAATCTGATCTATTTTATTGGCTTGTCTTCTGTTGATATATTGGTATGTTCTATCAGCATTTTACCTTCATGGTTATGTGATTGCTATGTTGTATCGGACCCTAGAAGATTGAAGTAAATTTGCATTAAGCATAGAACATTCTGTCTATCCAAAATTTACATGGTATCAGAGCTAAGGTGAAGACAAAGCCCAAGCTTGTGTTGAGAGCAATCATCGAAGAAGTAGCATTTGTCAAGGACCCATGGGTACCTCAAATTATAATGGCTTCAAAGTTGATGATAAGTTGACTGACAGGTCTGACTATCATGCTTGGAAGATGTCTTTGGACTTGGTCTTGAAAGATCAAGATGTCATGGACTATGTGCAAGGAAAAATCCAAGAGCCTCTGTCATCTGCACCTGCTGCCACAAAGACGAAGTATAGAAAAGGGGAAATCAAAGCTAAGATGATTATCCGAGATTCCATCCATAAAAGTCGGGTTGCTTACATCTCTGAGCTGGGCACATCTAAAGAGATGTATGATAAGTTGGTCAACATGTTTAGGGCTAACAATCCAAATCAAGTTCTTTTCTTTAAGAACCAATTGAAGAATCTCAAGAAAGGCAAGGATGAATTTGTTCAATCCTATTTTCTGAAGTTGACTGAAATCAGGAATAACCTTCTCGCTATTGGGGAAACAATAGCTGATCGAGAAATGGTTCTCATTGCGCTTGGAGGTCTCTCCTCTGAATGGCATGTATTCAATACTACCATTCTCAATAATAATGTGATTCCTGATTTTGATGAAGTATTGTCGAGATGCATTCAAGAGGAGACAAGAATGATGGAATATTAAAATGAAGGTAATGCTGCCTTCACGACTCATGCTAAGAAGAAGAACAATGGTGGTCCGAGGAACCATGGAAGAACAAGGGCCAAAGGAAAGAAAGGAAGATGTTACACATGTAACAAGTTTGGCCACTATGAATGCCCTAATAGAAGGGATTCTCTAAGGGATGATGACAACAACAACAGGGGGAATGGCAATCAAAGGAACAACAGGTTCAAAGGAAAGAGGAAGGCTCCCTCTGGTCGTAATGGAAATGGGGCAACCTTTCAAAAGGTCTAGAAATTCTAGGTATGATGAATCTAATGTTGTTGACAATAAAAGAAATGACTTCATTCTTGTATCTACCCTCTCTGTTGCATATCCACTCGACATCTTGGATGTCTGGTTGATTGATAGTGGTGCTTCAAGGCACCTCACTGGTTTTAAAGAAGCCCTCTCTGATTTGATTGAGAAGAATACTAATTTGCAAATTATCCTTGGAGATAATGCCACCTATCCCGTGAAAGGGGCAGGGACTGTGACCCTCCATTTATCTCAAGGTCAAGTCCTCCGTTTGCAAGATGTATTGTATGTACCTGATTTGAAGAAGAACCTTGTGTCTATTTCGGCCATGGAAGACAAAGGTTTCATGGTGGCATTCGTGGATGGAAAGGTACACATCTGGAAGAAGAGTTTCAAGGAAGCTCTCACTATTGGTTTTAGAGTTGATACACTCTACCAGGTTGGAGGAAGTCCATTGGGGGCTATGACATGTGATACAATTCGTCAAACCATATTATGGCACCGGAGGTTTGGACACCTTCACTACAAAGCCCTTCGCGAAGCAAGGAAGGTGGTGTCAGGGTTGCCCGAATTCAAAAATGATCATGAAGGTGTATGTTAGGGTTGTGCCGAAGGAAAGCATACAAGGGGACCTTTCCCGTCAAGTGTCACAAAGACATCTGATGTCTTGCAATTGATATGTTTTGATTTATTTGGTATGCTGCCCGTGACATCCTTTGGAGGATGTTCTCATTACATGACGTTTATAGATGACTTCTCTCGCAAGACCTGGATATATCTTGAAAAAGAAGGACGAAGCATTCAAATGGTTTCGTACCTTCAAGGCCTTAGTGGAAAATCAAACAAGAAAGAAGATCAAGATTTTGAGGACCGAAAATGGCACCGAATATGAGTCAAACGAGTTCAATGACTTTTGCAGAGAAGCTAGTGTTCAGAGGGAGTCCACGACTGTGTATACTCCTGAGCAAAATGGCATTGATGAAAGAAAGAATAGGACCATTGTGGAAGCTGCACATGCCATGCTATGTGACCAAGGTCTTTTGAAGTTTCTATGGGGAGAAGTTACGAACACTGCTGTGTACATACAAATTTGATGCCCGCATTCCGCTTTGGACTCCAAAACTCCCAAAGAAGTCTTCTCTGGTAAGAAACCTGATGTTTCTCATTTTAGAGTTTTTGGTTGTCCCGTTTACTTTCATGTGCCGAAAGAGAAGAGAAGCAAGCTGGATGCTTCTGGAAAGAAGGGAATGCTTGTGGGCTACAATGAAATTTCAAAGGCATATAGAATCTATGTACCTGGTCAAAGAGAAGTGGAGATATGCCACGATGTCACCTTCGATGAAGATGCTTCCCTTAAGAAAGTGATAAATCTTCCTAGCTCCAAGGAAGACAATGATGAAAGAACATGGAAACAGGAAGAGTAGAAGGATGAGATGATGCCTGATGTTGAAGGACTGATGGACCCTATTGATCCACCTCCTTCAATGAAGAGAAGACCCTCATGGCTCACAGATACTCTTGAGGATGTCGAGAGACATATGGCCCCAAGGGGGACATTTCGTGAAAGCAAGAAGCTGAATAGATACCAAGGGTATCTAGCAACCATGACTACAATCGTACAATCTGAGCCTAGATCATTTGAAGAAGCCGTAAAGCATCAAGTTTGGAAGGATGCTATGCACGAAGAGTACGAGTCCATTATGAAGAATGATGTCTGGGATGTGGTCTCAAGACTGGAGGACAAAGCTGTTGTCACCTCGAAATGGCTGTATAAGATCAAGCATGGATCTGATGGTAGTGTTGAAAATTACAAGGCAAGATTCGTTGCCCGAGGCTTCTCTCAGAAGGAAGGCATAGACTATGATGATATATTTGCACCTGTGGCTCGCTATACCACCATCCGATCTATTATTGCCCTTGCTACCACGCAAGGATGGAGTCTCCACCAGATGGATGTGAAGACCGCTTTTCTGCATGGTTCGATAAAGGAAGAGGTGTATGTGGAGCAACCTCTGGGGTTCAAAGTCCAGGATAGAGACTCTCATGTATGCAAGTTGAAGAAAGCCCTCTATGGGTTGAAGCAAGCCCCCAGGGCTTGGTACGAGAGGATAGATAGCTACTTGATGAAGCTGGGCTTCACTCGAAGTAATGCTGATTCGAACCTTTACTTCAAGGTTGATAGAGAAAAGCCTCTCATTCTGGTTCTCTACGTGGACGATCTCTTCTTGACAGGTGCTGCCCCTCTCATTCATCAGTGTAAGAGGGAGCTCGCTTCCGAGTTCGAGATGAAAGACCTAGGACTGATGCATTACTTCCTAGGCTTGGAGGTCTGGCAGAGACCTGACGAGATTTTCCTCTCTCAAGAAAAATATATTGTGAAGTTGTTGGAGAGATTTGGTATGGTGGACTGTAAGTCCGTGTCGACAGCGATGGAATTCAACTTCAAGAAGTTGTGTGGAAGTGTTGTTGGGCCCGCATTGGGAAATCCTACCAAGTATCGTCAACTCGTAGGAGCATTGATGTTCTTAGTGGACTCCCGTTTGGACATATCTTTTGCAGTGAACACTTTGAGTCAACACATTGTTAATCCTCATCTCATTCACTGGATTGGTGCCAAGAATCTCTTGAGATATCTTCAGGGCACGATAAACCATGGGATGAGATACACTGCTGGGAATTTGAGACTCCATGAATATAGTGATGCTGATTGGGCTGGCAGTGTGGTGGATCGCAAGATCACATCTGGATGCTACTTCACATTTGGGTCTGCTTCGATATCTTGGATGAGTAGGAAGCAGAAGTTGGTGGCTTTGAGCACCGCTAAGGCTGAATACATTGCAACGAGTATGCCTGTTGTGAAGCTATTTGGTTGCGAAATCTCTTCAGTGAGCTGTTCGGGCATGTGCTAGATTCAACTGTTATCCTTTGTCATAACCAGAGTGGGATTCGTTTGTTAAAGAATCATGTGTTCCACGATTGATCCAAGCATATTGATATCAGGTACTATTTTATTTGAGATATGGTACAGCGAGGCGCCGTAAGGCTCGATCATATAGGAACTGATGAGAAGGTCACAGATATTCTCACTAAGCCCTTGGGGAAGGTCAAGTTCCTAACCTTCCGTGAGAATCTTGGAATCGTGGAATGACCCTATTCTCAGGGTCCTGTTGGACGATGAGCTCTGGGAGCTCCAGGGGGCTTTGGGGATAGCTTCTTAGAGCTATAAGCAACCACAGGGCTAGGCTTGCCAAACCTTGTTGGTGTGCTTCCGCCCCACCGTGATGATATTGAGTTGGTTCACCTCTCTTTGATCTGTGCCCTGTTTGCATCCTACCCATGGAGTTCCAGACTCATGGGAAGTACCTCTCATCTTGGCCAATGAGGTGGGAAATGTGGATAGAGACCGATAACAAGACCGATGGACGCATTGGAGATTGCCGTACTCTTTATGTCTAGGATGGCATGTGTCCAACCACTTGATCTGGGATCAAGTCTAGTGAGGTTTCAGACCTCCAACTGACTTCGGGTCAGTTAAACTAACTTCGGGTCAGTTAAACTAACTTCGGGTTAATATATGACTCTTTTGAGTCCAAGTGAGGTTTCAGACCTCCAACTGACTTCGAGTCAGTTAAACTAACTTCAGGTTAGTATATGACTCTTTTAAGTCTAAGTGAGGTTTCAGACCTCCAATTGACTTTGGGTCAATTAAACTAACTTCGGGTTAGTATATGACTTTTTTGAGTCCAAGAGAGGTTTTGAACCTCCAACTGACTTCGGGTTAGTATGAGACTCCTTTGAGTCCTATAGAGGTTTCAAATCTTTGAGCTGACTTCGGGTCAGTCGGGAGTGATGTCTTTGTGACTCATCGTTTGAAATAAAGAAGCCAACAAAGCAAGTTACAATGGGGTGACGCACGATGTTTGGATGGCACTGGTGGATGGAGTTCTCCCTAGTTGAGAGGGAGTGTTAATTTTGGGCAACTAGGTCCAAACTCCATGTTGTACTGCTCAGATGATGATGCCAATATTTTTATTGGATTCCTCTTTCAGAAAGGTGCAAGATTGATCTAAAGACCATGTTGATCAGATGAGCAGAACATTTATTTTGAATTTATTCCACTTATGTGTAAGGTCGGCCAAATTTGTAATGTAGGCTTGAGAGCCCAACAGATGTGTCACACACCCTCACAGATGGATATAAATTGGAGAGACTTGGAGGTAATTTCATCATCATCTCATCACACACATTCCTCATGATTTGATTGGTTCGTTCAACCTAGAAGATGCTTCTCTCTCTCCCACGTGTAAATATCGATGCCGTAAATCTGGATGATGCCAGAAATGGATGCCGTAAATCTGGATGTGGGATTCTTTTGTTGAATTATGTTGACTTTTGATGAGTTGTCTTTGAGGGCTGTGTGTGTGACATTTGGAGGGTTGGCTGACTTGAGAAAGACTTTGCTGGTTGAAGCATCCTGTTGACTGCCGTAACGCACACTATTCTACATCTTTGTTGGACAAGAAGATATGTAAATCTGATCTATTTTATTGGCTTGTCTTCTGTTGACCTATTGGTATGTTCTATCAGCATTTTACATTCGTGTTTTATGTGATTGCTATATTGTATCGGGCCATAGAAGATTGAAGTAAATTTGCATTAAGCATAGAACATTATGTCTATCCAAAATTTACAAATATTTAACAAAATTCATAACAAAATACATTGAATGCTTGCATAAGGACGGGGTTCGAATCTCCAAACACTTCAGGACACTTGTCATAACCATATGAATCAATTTTAGGAGGTCTGGAGTCAAATTGAAAGGTCAAACTGCTGACTGTGTGGAAGCGCAAAAAATTTTGCTGCGTTAATTTCTTCTTCAGAAAAAGTGCAACAAAAATGTAGCGAATTCATAATTCACGTGCTTCTAATCATCTCCTCAACTTTTGAACGTGTCAGACAGATGAAAGACAACCCCTAAAACATCAGATACCTATAAGAAAACATTTGTCCAAACTGCAAACCTCTATTCTTGAAAATCATCACCTATAGAAAAAGCGCACAACTGATTGCAACAAAACTTCATTTGCATGAGTTAACCAGGTGTCGAAGTCTCTGACCCAGAAAATTGGTCGATGGATGACGTTGACAATCTCAAACACCTTCTTGAACCTCCATACATAGGAAAGGGTGCCAAAACTCTGATCTTCTACCAAATCTTAATGCCTTTGATAGTAGCGCAACAATTTGTTGTGTTACTGTGTATATGACTGATATAAATTGGTGCACTTGGACAAAAAGGGGAAAAAGCAAAATTATATTGATTACCTGTCAACAATAAAACTTCAGTTGCCTCAGCTAACAGGTCCAATGTTCCTCTTCTTTCCTCCTGTTTTCCTTGCAATGTCTCCTGTAATTCTTGTTTTGTAACCCTCTGCTCCTTTTTCAAGGTGAGATGTTGCCTATACATGTACTTGAGTTGTCTATGTAGGGCCACGGTTCTCTTCAACATATCCCTAACTTTAAACAGTGCCGGCCCACAACTATTCAGGTGATCATGTATCTTCTGTTTAGCCCTTTCATCTTGTTCTCTAAGCCTGATGATTTCATCTTGAGCTTTCCTTAGCTGTCTCCTTAGCCTATTGAAAGTTTGCTACCCCTCATCCAACTTAGTATTTTTCTTCTCTTGCATTGAATTTCCTTTCATCATACTTTCTTGTTGTAGCTCCAATTTCCTGCCAGAAGATCTGGTTACAGGGATCCTTGATTGTGAGGTCTCTAGCTCCCGGATGTCCTCTGTTTATGCTTTTCCTTCACCTTTAGATTTGATGGCAAGTGGAGTTGTCTTAATTACTGGTTCTACTTCATCAAGTTTAGATGCCTTTTCCAATGTATTCTTTTTCAAATCCCTATTATCATGTTGAAGCTGAGCAATGACTAAATGTGCCTTTTTCAACTATTCTTGTAGTTCCATAATCTCTCTATCCTTGTCATCTAAACCAATGTTCTCTGATATGGTGTCTTGTGTTGAGAATTTGATAGGGCGTAGTTTAATTCAATTCTCTACTTGATAATTACTTGTGAACTTATTTCTCTTACTTAGATATTCTCTTTATTAGCTTATTATGTCTTTCATCACGTCAATTATCAAAACACAAAAGACACAAGTCTTAGGTTCTTCAAGACAGGGCCAAAACCTCTCCCTCTTCGAGAGGAAAACCCGCAAGTAATTCTTCTTATAGACTTTCAGTTGACAAGTACCATGACCATGACCTAGACCCTTGACTTCAATATGCCTCCAAGACCTTGTCACTGCTCCATTAGGCTTCTTATGTTGATCTTCTTTTCTGCACTGCTTCGCACCAGTGTTAGCCTTTAGGAAAGTTTGGTTCCTATCCTTATACAAAGATCTTCCTTTCTACCCTTCCTTTAGCATTCTAGAGACTTCTTCTTGACTTACCCTTCTGCACCCTTGATTCCCTATACGGAGAATTTCTTCACGCTGTATATACCCTTCTTCCTTTCTGAGATTAGCGAGGTATAGAATAGACTCAAAACAAAGATGATCATTCTTCTTTGTTGAGTAGTCCCTTTCTAAGAACTGTCCACAATCTTCCTTACGCACTGCCTTACCTTCGCACTGTATACATGATTCCTTTTATGCTAAGGTAGCCTCTGTTATGCTTGAGATATGCGAGACACTAACACAAAAAATGCTATTCCTTTATTTGACCCAAACATAGAGTTACTTCTTGCTGAGATTATTTTTGTCTTTTCTCCTTTCCTCACACTCCATTGCAGTTCCTATCTCGCACTATATTCATAGAACTTGATCCGAATACTTCAGAGATATACAAATTGTTCTTGCTGTAATGAGACCATAATCGTCTTATTAATAGAGGCTGTATCTCTTGCTCTAGGGCGACATGATCATTTGTGGGTAGGCTGACTTTACCAAGGAATATCTTTACCATGTTTTGAGCCGACTTCAAGGAACAAAGTGATAAGGTCTTGGAGCATTTATTTGCATCATCAATTTGTACTTTCACAAGTGTAACATGACTCCATATTCATGACTCTAATTATATTTATGACTAGACAAATCCCTAAAGACATCAAGAAGAAATCTTTGACCTATAACAAAACTCCTTGCTCATGAAACCCATGATGCAAGTATTACAAAAATACATTTTATTATCTTTGTCTTTTTCATTACATACATTCATAATTACTAGTCATTATGAAGACCGTGTTAGCCACCTATAAAATTTTTCATATCAAATGGTGGCTAAAATCCTTTTTTAGCCTTTAAGAAACAATTCATGACCAAATTGTTGGTTCTTAAAGTCTTATGATGATCTTTATCCTTTGATTTAATCTTCACTGCTGTTTCCCTCATAATCCTGAAAAATCTGCTGTTTGCCTAAAGAAGACTGTTGAAAACCCCATTTTCCTATCATTTTTACCCCTCCTTCACTCATAAATAACTCCATTTTCATCCACTTTTTTCTTCATAAAATCCCTCCATAAGCCTCATTCAACCTTCAAATTCACTTCAAAACCCTTTTAAAACCATTTGGTCTCCTTCCATTTGGTTTAAAAAACTCCTTTTCTTTCTACCGGAACCCTCATTTTGCCTTAAAAACTCTGTTTTTAAGCCTAAAAAGTCTTTTTCCATTTTTAAGGCGCTTAACTCCCGTAACCCTCCACCTCATAACACCTTAAGCCCCGCAACCGGGTGCTAAAGGGCTTAAAAACTCTTTCCCGAACCTTACTTTCCTTTGTTATTTCATAAAACTTGACTTTCCTTTCATTTCTTCTGTTCCCCGACAAAAAGGTTTTAATAAATCTGGGTCGTCGATCTCTGCAGATCAACGGCCATCGGCTCGTCGCATCGCAAGTTTAAAATCGCATCGCAAACGTTCATTTGACCCTTTTCTCGGTTCTTTTCCTCTTCTCTGATGCGATCCCGCGATTGTTTCTCCGCCGTTGATCTGCTCTACTCCACCCAGATCCAACGGTCCATATCGCTCCATTCTCCAAACCCGCCGTTTCGCCTTTTGCCTTCATGATTAAATCTCCACCGTCGATCTAGTTTTTAGATCGACGGCTCTCGCTCCATCGCAAAATCGGTAATCGCAAAACCCTTATCCTATTCCTTTGACCTCCGCTGATTGCGATGCCCCGATGAGATCTCAGCCGTTGAAACCACAAGAACCAACGGCTCAGATTAAATCGCACTCTGCTCAAAAGCCCTTACCATCGCACCCACCGATTAAATCTCCATCGTTGATCTCTAAAACCAATCCGACGGTCAACGCTTAATCGCGCATCACAAAATCATAAGCCTTGGTATTTTGGCCCCTTTCCTTTTCTCCAATGCGATTAAATCCTAACCGTTGATCTCTCTTAGATCCGACGGTCTGCGCTTCATCGCATCGTGCTCATCCATTCTATAAAACCTCCGACATAAACCCGCCGATTAAATCTTCACCGTTGATCTCTCCTAGATCTAATGGTCCGTGCTCAATCGTATCGGCACATTTCATTGTCACTTTACCCTTTGACCTTCGCCGATGCGATCCAGCGACAAGATCTCCGCCGTTGATCTGCTCTTAATCCGACGTCCCGCATTTCATCCTTTATTCCGCCCCTTATAAAAAGGTGGGTCCTCTCTCCTTTGTATTTCTCCGCCAATTTCCTTTGAAAACTTGACCTTTTCTATAAAATTTTGTTTCCCGACAAAAAGGTTTAAAAGGAATCTTAATCGTCGATCTTCGAAGATCTAAGGCCATCAGGCCTTATTCTTCTGCCCATTCCATTTCCTTTCATTTCCTCCTATCTGCTTCGTTTTTCAATCTTAACCACTCATCAAAGAAATTGAACGATTGGATAGCCTATTTCACCATCCACTGCGCGCCAATTTTCGCTGACGTCACTTGGACCCCGCATATACTTTACCCCGTAGCTCTTCATCCATCGCGCTCAAACCCACACTGTTGGATTTGGATCCTCCAATCCAACGACCCAATATCCATATCGCGTAATTTTTGAACCCTTTCCACAGTGCGCAAATTTTACGCGATATGGGTGGTTTTAGAAATCTACGTGTCGAACGCAGACCTATATCGTGTTCCAAAAGCAAAAAACCGCATACCACCCAAACGCAATGCGAAAACCGCTGCCGGTTTTCCGCTATACCGCTTCCCTTCATTAACATTACTTTTTCATCTTTTAATCTTAGCCGTCGATCTATGAGATCGGATGGTCCTGTTTTAATCTTGCCCCCGTTCCCTTTTCACCCAACTCTCTCCCAAAAGACTCAATCGAGCAATCTTCGCCGCTGATTATGCTAATCAAACGACTCTTATTCGCTCCCGCACCCAAAACCTCCAAAGCAGTTTAAACCTACCCTTGCAGGATTTTATTAACTTTTGTGTGTTTTTTACAGGATATTAAGGTTTTGTTCACAATTTTAAAATAAAACAAAAGCCAGGGATGACGATCCCCAGGCCATTCATTCATGAAGAAAGTGAATCCACAGGATTCAAATGATGATTCCACCTATGTTTCATGAGCGTTGGTGAAGTCACAAAACCTCTGCGCGCCTGCAAGACAACCAAAACACAGTGAGTATCAAACAGACAAAGAGTATCAGCGTCAAAGGATTAAATCAAAGCAGAAATGAAGATTAAATGATTTCAAACAGAGTTTAAAGGGATTAAGGCATCAATTCGAGAAATCAAAAGCCTAATCCACAGTTGTTAAAGGATAAAGACTGGAAATAAAGATCAAGGCCTGATTAGGCCTAGGACACAGAGTAAAGAAAATTAAAAGTGTTTTAACAATAAACAAAGAGATATATCAGTCCGAAGGGCCTCCACTGCCACATCAGAGGCTAATTGAATCCTCTCCAGCTACCAAAGTGCCACCTGCATCTCTCCATAGATCAGAAGAAGGCAGAGTTATTGCCTCAATCAGTGATATTTTGTTCAAAGCAGCCAGAGTTATTGCTAACTCGCCTCAAGAATTTTTGAAGTCAACAAAAACTGCCAAGCAGCCAAAAACTTAATGAAAACCAATTAATATAGAGAAATATCAGAAAACTTCTCTATTGAGCCCCTCAAAGGCCGAGAAGCATTAACTTGTATTAATTGAACTTAGAGATCTTTTCTCTCATCCCACCTCCTCATTTCTTCTATAAATACTTCTGTAGAAGATGAGACAAAGGTTGGTCACTGCATATCTGTTGCCTGTAAATAGTTTTTTGAAGCTGCTGGAAGCACTGTTTGTAATTGAAGATACCTAAGTTGAGATGAGAAGTTTGAAGCTGTAGAGAACCACTGGACTTGATGATTGTAACTGGTTTGAACATCAAATACAAGCTGATTTAGGGGATCCTGGTCTATGTCAACGGTGATGTGTTTCTTATTGTTAATTGTTATTTTCTTTTTGTTTCCATTTTGTTCACTTTATTTGATAAAGAACAAATATAGAGCTAGGATTTACTGTTACAAGTACCCTACTCTCACGAGTCACTGATAAGCTTTATCGTTATGTTTTCTTCCAATTGTGTATTTGAGAATGATTTAATACAGTCCAAGCAGTTAAGGAATGTTGGTGTTCCCACGTCTTACTGTCTAAACTTTAAACATTGTTCTTGAATGTTATTTTTATTACTTGCTAAGTATAGTGGGACTAGGAAAGTTTATGGTATGCCCTGTCTTCTAGTTTTCCTCCAAAGGTTGTTTGAAAGTTTCCCTTAAGAGTATTTTGAAAGCAGGATATGTTCAAAGTCCTTACCTGATCTTATACTACTTTTTATGTTTATCTTGAATGTCTTCCTTTTGAATATGCTAAAAGCAGGATAGGTTCAAAGTCCTTACTTGATCTTAAGCTATTCTAAGTGTTTTAAATGTTTTCTATTGAAAGTGCATCAAAAGCAGGCTAGTTTCAAAGTACTTATCTGATCTTAGATTACTTTTATGTCTTTCCTTAAGTGCATGCCAAAAGCTGGATAGTTTCAAAGTACTTACTTGATCTTAGGCTTGCTCTTTGTTTTTCATTTGTTTGTTTCCCCTTCTTATTGTTTCATTCCATTCCATAAAATCAACTTAAAGAGATCCTTTGACATAGATGACTTGCCCCATGGACCACTCTGGAACCTTGTTGTTTCAATTAAATCCTATTATAACTCCATAGCCCAATGGATTGAAGCTGCTCCTCGCCTATCTTATTAGCTGAATCATTCCTTCACTTTCATACAACCTTCACCCTTCATTTAGACTTCCTTCACCTTCATATATCTTTGCCCAACCAAAACAAACAAAAATCTTGTTCTTCATAACTAGCCTGATATCATATTTCAAGCCTAAAAGATAAATCAATCTTTGCACTTATAGAGAGATCCCTCTCTGGATTCAGGAGGGCTAGATCCTAGAATCCCAAAGTGGTTCAAATGTTGTCTCTGCAGCTTTAGTCTTGCCAATCTGCTAAAATTACAGGGACCTAACAGATCAAACCTAGTTACACTTTTCAACACTCCCTCTTAACTAGGGGGTATTCATAATGGTCTCTTTCAATCTGAAGAATCTCTTTAGAAGAATTTTGATTGGTAATCCATCTGTTATAGCGTCATATTAACCCAACATTGTTACATAGCAAGGCCTTGTCTAACAGCTCCATCTCTCCACGAGATCTTGAGCTACATTGCTGGTGAGACCAATGATTGTAGATACCATCGTCATTGTCTCCAAGGTACATACTCCACCCGAGTGTTCACCGAGTATGACCTCATAGGACTATTCTTAATTCTCAAAGAATATCCATCCTTTCACGAATGCTCTTTCCATGGATGTCTTAATACATCTCGCAGAGTATCAGATGCCAGATAATTACCCAATGCCACATTCTGTCTTCCAGAATGATGTGTGTCTATCTCTCTGTCTTAACTAGGGAGAACATATTCCACAGAGGAATACGAATGTACCTAAGCTTTCTTTTTGGCTTAGGATTTTCTTCCAAATACGAAACTTATTTCCAGGCTCCCTCTTAATCAGGGACCTACAACAGCAATGACGAAAGCATCTCGCTGCTCATGAAGTATTCCTTCCATTGATGTCATGAATTGAGGGGCCTTCAATTTTGGGATCTCTTCTGTCACTTTCATCCAAGAGCTATGTCTTCTATCAGAAAATGATCCATCAATCTTCTCATTTGGTTTAGCTTCATGTTACGCTGCTTTCTTTTGAACCATATATCTTCCAAGGATATTTCATCTCACCATATGGTTATCAACTTGTGGAAGTCATCTACTTCCATTTGGCAACCCTGCATAAGCTCATCAGATGTTATTCAATTATAAATATGAATACTTAAATCAAAAGTTACCTCAGTGATGATCTTTCACCATGACATCCTTATTGTAGGCATCAACATCCTTCGTTTATGTCGACACATCTCAAAAGATATGTATTGCCAAGGGTCTTCATCTTTTCCGGACTTCTTATCAGAGTCTACATATCTTCCCAGGAGATTTTCTAGTCAAGTCCTCTTGGCTTCCTTGGATGTTGACTGCTTCTTTCCATGGTTGTGCTTTTCATGATCTCTTCCCTTTTTCTTCTCCACACAATTTTATTTCATTCCCAAGAACTTCCATAGTGCAGTTTTTTGATAATGTACAATCACCTCATATTCCATATGAGGACATATTATGTTGATTTCATCTGATGTGGAACATGTCTGTTGACAACCTGTGCATCAGAAGAGTTTCTTCTTTCTTTGATCATTCTTCTTAGGATAGAAGTAGAGTACCTGCAACCATATGACTACATGGTATCTAGTGTCATCATAAATGTATATATACTTCATTTGCTTCTTTGAGTTATCTTGTAGCAGTTTTTCCATGGAGTTTTTATTCCCTTGATATACTTCATCAATAAGTCATCGTATTCTAATCCCAGAATTATTAGAATTGTTGATGAAACCTTTTAGCTTACTTTCTAACCATTAAATCCCAAAAGGATTTCATGAGAAAAATTTCTGCTCTTGTTTCCATATTGATTAATGAATGATGAACCATGACTCAGATGACTGCCTTTTTATAAATACAATGAGGTTCCAAGAGTCATTTTTATTTCATAGCATAAATGTTTTTCAGACATCCTCCTATGAGCAATACTCCTTACTTGTAATGCTTCTATCATGATGCTAATTTAAGCTGATGCATCTATCCAACATGCAATGCTTCCTAACATACCATTATACAATTGACAAAAACCTCTTAGATATGAATATGATCTCATTCATAGAGGAGATCTTTTACTTCTTCTTCCTTGTACTTCTTTGAATTCAGTTCTTCCTTTTCTCTGGCAACATGGGCTTCTTCCCTTTTTATCTTGTTTTTATTCTATGAAGGACAATTTCTTTTATAGTGCCCAACTTCATTACTTCCATAACATTTTATCTTATTCACATTTCTTTTCCTTATCTGAGGACTCAATTTTCCAATTCTTTCTTTTCTTGATTCCCTAATATTGGCTTGGTTTGATTTAGTTTCTTCTGTCTTAAATAAAGACCATATATCTTGAAATGTTATTGCTTCTTTCTTCCCAGAGGTGTTTGAAGTGAAGCTTCCCCATTCCTTTGGTAGAGCATTTAGTACCATAATGAGTATTTCTCCATCAGACACGACTTCTCCTAATCTGCAGTAGATCTTGAATTGCGGAAATCTTCATAAAATATGAGGTTATTCCTTCCTCTCTTGACATCTTCAACTTGAATAATTCTTGTCTTATAGTCAATATTTCTCTTGCAAGACTTACCGAGAATAGCTCTACTAATTTATCATATATCTCTTTTGATGATTCTAGATTTTACACATAGGGAATGATAGAGTCCTTTATGGATTCTATAAGGATTCTTCTGGCTCTTATTTCTCCCTTTGTGTATTTGGTATAGGCTTGAATATTTTCTTTTGATGGTTCAACATGAGAACCTTTGACATAGTCCATTACTTCACTTTCAATTAAGTTTAGATTTGTCCTTATCTTCCATTCACAAAAGTTTTCAGTTCCAGACTATTTGTTACTTTCCTTGCAAGAAATCATTTTGATAGATATAGGATACTTACTTGGAAATATGATTTCTTCTTTCTTGTAGGGGCTCCCTTCTTTGATTGAATTTTTCAAGAGAGCTAAGTCCTTGATGATGGTTTGAAGATAACTCTGACAATGTTGCTTTGATTCCAACCCTAAGTAGTTGTTGAAGATGCTGGCTTCCCAATTTACAAACCGCTTCTTTGAAATTGAAGATTGATTCTTCAATGTAGATTTCTGACTCCTTGATCTTCTTGGTACTTTGAGTGTCTTCTTGTCAAATAGCCCTTTCTAGCACCTTAGCTCTGAAACCATGTTGAGAATTAGATAGGTCGTAGTTTAATTCAATTCTCTACTTGATAATTACTTGTGAGCTTATTTCTCTTACTTAGATCTTCTCTTTATTAGCTTTTTATGTCTTTCATCAAGTCAATTATCAAAACACAAGAGACACAAGTCTTAGGCTCTTCAAGCCAGGGCCAAAACCTCTCCATATTGGAGAGGAAAACCCGCAAGTAATTCTTCTTATACACTTTCAGTTGACAAGTACTATGACCATGACCTAGACCCTTGACTTCAGTATGCTTCCAAGACCTTGTCACTACTCCATTAGGTTTCTTATGTTGATCTTCTTTTTTGCATTGCTTTGCACCTGCGTTAGGAAAGCTTGGTTCCTATCCTTATTCAAAGATCTTCTTTTCTGCCCTTCCTTTAGCCTTCTAGAGACTTCTTCTTGGCTTACCCTTCTGCACCCTTGATGCCCTATACGGAGAGCTGCTGTAGACTTTCTTCACGCTGTATACACCCTTCTTCCTTTCTGAGATTAGCGAGGTATAGAGCATACTCAAAACAAAGATGATCATTCTTCTTCATTGAGTAGTCTCTTTCTAAGAACTGTCCACAGTCTTCCTTACACACTGCCTTACCTTGGCACTGTATACCAGATTCCTTCTATGGCGAGGTAGCCTCGGTTATGCTTGAGATATGAGAGACCCTAACACAAAAATGCTATTCCTTTATTTGACCCAAACATAGAATTACTTCTTGCTGAGATTATCTCTGTCTTTTCTCCTTTCCTCGCACTCCATTCCAGTCCTTATCTCGCACTATATTCACAGAACTTGATCCAAATAGTTTAGAGATATACAAAATGTTCTTGCTGTAATGACGCCGCAGTCCTCTTGTTAATAGAAGCTGTATCTCTTGCTCTAGGCTGACATGATCATCTGTGGGTAGGCCGACTTTACCAAGGAATATCTTTACCATGTCTTGAGCCGACTTCAAGGAGCTAAGTGACAAGGTCTTGGAGCATTTATTCACATCATCAATTTGTTCTTTCACAAGTGTAACATGACTCTAATTATATTTATGACTAGACAAATCCCTAAAGACATGAAGAAGAAGTCTTTGAACTATAACAAAACTCCTTGCTCATGAAACCCATGATGCAAGTTTGAACCGGAAACCGGTCAAACTGGCCGGTCAGAAGGACCAACGGTCCAAACCGGTTGGAAAACCCAGTTATACCCTCCCTGTCGCCCAAAAAGCCCAGTTAACCGGTGCTGACCGGCCGGTTTCGTCCTTAACCAGTCGGTCAACATCTCTTTTGCTGCGGGGACCCACAGACGGCCAACAAGGAGGTTTAGGGACTCCACATAATGCAATTTTTTGAGCTTTGGAGCTTTTTTGAGGGAAATTTAGGGTCGTTTTCCTCCAAAAATATCCCCTCTAAGAAAAGCATCCCTGCCCTCTCAGTTTCGTGACACATCCGGTTGGCATTTAATGGTAATGTTAAATTCGTAAAGTAAAAGTGACATTTCCTTTATTTTTCATTTTCATCCTTTTACTTAAATTTTTAACATTACCATGAAATGACTCAAGATGTTTAAGAGTGGTTTCGACTTCATTGGATTTCATATGGAGAAACTAGAATTTTAGATTTCACTCAAAATTCAGCAGACTTAATGGTTTTCAGGGTTTTATGGTTTGGGTATTTGCATTGTTTCCATTTGATTCCATTATGTGTAAGGGTATGAGATTGGCATTTGATCAAGAGTATGAATTCCTTTAAGAACCTTGATGTTGGTGGCATTGATTGTTGAACTTTGTTGATGTTGGTGGTATTGATTGTTGAACTCCCCTACCGTGGCCTTAACAAGAATGTACCCTTCACTCAAAGGAAAACAACTAGTTAGGCATGTTAATCTTTTTCTACTGCATTTGAAGGCTGAGGAGATGAACCCTTCACTCAAACCAAAATCATTGGTTAGGCATGTTAAACTTTTTCAATTTCTATCATGTTATAAGGTTGAGCAATCCAAGTCTGAAGACTTTGAGCTAGATGATGTTTATGCATCTCTTGTTGATGATCCCATTTCTAGTAGCGATGAATCAATGATGAGTTTCATGAGGAGGAGGAGGAGGAGCAACAGCAGAAGGAGGAGGTGACACCACCTACCCCTGCTACCGGTAGAGGACGTGGTCTGCCTCCTTTAGCTCCTGGTGCTTCAGGATCTGGAGCACAACAGAGTCCATTGCCAGCCTCGCCAGTTTCTTCGTCTAGAGGGAAAGCTGTTACATTTTCTCGCAAGAGGGGCAGAGGAAATTAGTAGTATAGGTTATTTGGTGCATTCCTTTGTATATAACATTATGACTCATGATATGAGATACATTATTATATTTTTTGTTGATATTTTGAGGTTGAGTAGAGACTCAGGACTTAGTATTCAGGACATGATTCACTATTATGTGTGATGTAGCACTAGACATGATATTACACGTCTTATATATTAGTTTTTTTTTCATATTTATGTGTCAATGCATTTATTTTATGTTGTGGGTGCTTTAGATATTAAAAAAATTGAAAAAATATGAATATTTTTGTATGTGCCGATTTTTTCCCGATTTTTACTAATTTTTTCCCGATTTTTACGATTTTTTCCGATTTTTTCCCCTCGCCGATTTAATCCCAATCGCGATTTTCAAAACATTGGAAAAGGCATCACTAACTTATCGCAATGTTGAGAAACCAAATCTATTATTACCTTTACCCATGACTTGGATGACACTTTAAACCTAGACTTACCAAAACTAGACCTTTTAAGAAATTGATAACTGTTGGAAAGTGTAACTAGGTTCAGTCTTCATATTGACTATGTAATTATGTATTTATGTAATGAAGAAGACAAAGATAATAAAATATATTTTGTTAAGCTTGCTTCATGGGTTTCATGAACAAGGGATTTTATTATAGGTCAAAGACTTCTTCTTGATGTCTTTTAGGGATTTGTCATCTTGTCATAAATGTAATTAGAGTCATGTATATGAAGTGTCAAGTATGCTTCAAGACCTTGTCAATTAGCTTGTCAACATAGTTCAAGAATAATGCTAAACTCTCCTGATCAGATCAACGTTGGAATACCTCTTAAAGTTAGCCCACAAACCTAGAAACATGTCGACCTCAAATCTAATGGACAGGTTGGCTTAATATAGGGAGAAACAACTATATAAACCCCACTAAACTGCGTAGAACAAAAACCAATTCAGACAACTGTAATAGATGCGAAGTACAAGTACAAAGCTCGCATAAATTTGAAGATTTCGGTCAACAATTGCAGGAGAAATCTCTGACATCTGAGGAAGATAGTTCAGACTACAACTTTAGGATTTGCGAAGCATATAGACAAAGATTATCGGTGTTAATTCAAGATAGTATATTTTTGTTTGGGCCACAGTATATATATTCTGTGGATAAAAAGGCTTCGGGTATCTCTCTGAAGTTACAGTGTGAAGTTAAAGGACAAATCTGCAATAGCATACAAAGTGCATACTGAAATAACTTGGAGGACTGTGTGTTTCGGTGCCAAGACTGCTGTAAGGAGTACTCCGACAAAGATAAAGAGAAGCTAAGAGAAGACAGTTTGAGAAGCAAACTCAAGAATCTAGTGTTAAGAGCTAGGAACCGAGCCTTCCTAGTTCTGGTGCAAAATGGTGTAGGATGGTGCAGGACAGTGCAAAGAAGGAGATCAGTTTGAGGAGTCTAGGAAGAAGCTGTGACAAGGTTTTGAAGGCATATATAGGTCAAGGGTCTGAGTCATGTTCATGGTACTTGTCAAATTGAAGATTTATAAGAAGAATTACTTGCGGGTTTTCCTCTCCAAGAGGGAGAGGTTTTGGCCCTGGCTCTGGGAGCCTAAATTTGCTTCTCTTGTGTTATGTTTTGATAATTGACTTGATGAAAGACTTAATAAGCTAAGAAGAGAAGGCATAAGTAAGAGAAGTAAGCTCACAAGTGATTATCAAGAAGAGAATTTGAATTAAACCTAGCCCTACCTTATTCTCAACAATAACTTGATTTCTTTCACCACTCAAAACTTTAGTATATCCTATCCTAAATTGACATTAAAACTAGATCTGTGCGAGATCATAACAACACTTTACAAATCGACCAGAATAATAAAAAGACCCAACTCGACTTTGATTACTATAACATAGGACTCTAACATTGGCTCCAATGGGGATGACATCCTCCTTGTGAGGTGCCAAAGAACACTGTAGACTAGTAGTCTTATCCATTGGGCTTATTGACTCTAGACTTGACTCATGATTAACTATGATTAGCCATGACTTTGATTGTATACTTTATTACAAAATTTTTTTTCATCCTGAAAATTGGTAGCAGTTCATCAAAATCTTAGGGCCTTCTCCCCGGGCTTCATATTCTAGTGACAATTGACCACACTTGCAATACTGGAAATTTGAATGGTTTTATACAATGGAGTGATCAAAACCAACTGATTTAAAGCAAAATAATGCTTGAGAAACTTGCCATTTACAGGCCCTTCGACAAGAAACTCTAATGTCAAATCCTGTAGCATATATGCATTATTCCCATGGAAAGTTGCAATCTTGAATGGTTCCTTCCAAAGATGTTCAAATTTCCCATATTTTCCTTTTTCTTCATTCCGACCATCCCACTTCAGAACCAGGTCACCAACTTGAAAATCTTCAGCCTTTGTTCTTTGATAAAAAATCTTTTTAATTTTATCCTGGATTGCTTTAGTATTGTTATACACTTCCTCTCTTGTTTGCTGCAATTGAATCATCTGATTTATTCGTCTTTTCAAGTCATATGGCTCTACATCTACTTCTTACAAAAACTTCATCACTGGAATTCCCAAGGAAGTAGGAAAAATAGCATCTGTATCATATACCAATTGGCTTCTTAGTGTTTACTCTATCATCCCACAGTGCATCGATCAACTTTTTATGCCATGTTTTCTTATTTTCTTGCAGCAACTTCTTTATAATGTTCACCAAAATCTTATTTGAAGACTCAGCTAGACCATTACCCTATGGGTAATATGCAAAGGGACTGAGTACAATATGATATTTATGACAGAATTCAATCATCTTTTTGGACTTGAAAGCAACAACATTATCAAAGATTATTCTACGAGAAAAACCAAATCTTGAGAGGATATTACCTTCCAGAAACTAAATGATGACTGAATCTGTTGCTTTCCTAGTTCGTATTGCTTCTATGCTGCCAAATGATGAACCCTTAGTTAAACTGAGAGGGGGGGTGAATCAGTTTAATGAATTCATGGACATTTAAAACTTTTTCATTCAAATCATTTACAACTTCATTTCATAAGCAGTTTAATACATAATGGATCAACAAACATAATGTGTGGACAACAAGTAATTAAACAGATTAAAGCATCACATCAACACTTAATCATCAAGCACATAGACAACAGATATAAGTGGAAACCCATAAAGGGAGAAAACCACATCTTATTATTGTTGTGATGCAAAGGCAAGCTCCAACTCCCTCTCACAACTGATTTTCTGTAGGCTCCAACCTACAGGAGGCTACTACCCCAAATTCTGCAAGCTACAACTTGCAAGGAAACTCCAACTCCCATCTATTTTTTGCAGGTTACAGCCCACAGGAGGCTCCTACCTCAACCAACTACAACTGGACATCTATCAAGCTACAACTTGATATGGAAGCACCAACTCCCTCACACTACAATAAAATCATATGCTGATTTACCTGGATATCAGCTCTGTTTTTCTCCTTCTTCAATGCTGTCCTTCCAGCCTTCAAATATTCTTCATATCAACTCTGGATCTGCACAACATCTCTATCTGCTCTCTCTCATTCTTCTACTCTCTAACCTCTCGATGCATATTACAATAACATCATTTATATAGATCACTTCATGGCTGCTTGCATTCTATATGGGAATATGAAGTGAACTGGCATGACTCTTGCCTTCCACCCACTCATTTCCTTGCTAAGCATATTGAGGATGTTACAACAGTATATACACTCATTTCAGTATTAAATTGGAGTTTTGCTTTGCCTTAGAGACTTGCCTTTGCATCACAAACAATATAAAATAATTAATACATTTATAGTTACAATAAAAAATTTCACTCAGCCCTTTCAGCATCTTAGATTTGCTATGTGTTTGTCCTCTTTTGCTTGCTGTCCCTTTGTCTTTTATGTTTCTGCAGTTATATTTCCAACTGTGTTGCAGCATTACTGTCTTAGCCCGACTTGACCCATGCCTTTATGTTTTACACCGCCTCTGCCTATTGCATATCTTACCTACAAGGTTCTATGCTCTTCTCTGTTTCTTTGCTCTGTGTTGGTTTACTTACCCAAGTCTCCTTCTGCCCACGTTTAGTCTTTGTTATCAAATTGCCACAGCCGCATAACACCTCTGCACGAGTGTCGGGTCACTTGCCCAAAGTTTTCTCTCTTGCGTTCAACCTTACCTTTTTAACTCATAGCCGCATCTACATGACACTGTTCTGCACTTAGAGGCGGGTCTTACACGAGTCTACTCTCGTTCAGTATTTTCTTTTAACTCACTGCCGCAACACTGTTCTGCATGGGCACCGGGTCCTTTTTCATGCGTTCAGGCCTGGGTTACTTGGGAGTGGGAGCGAAAACGCGGAGCAGGAGCGGGAGCGCGATTTTTAGAAGCTTCCGGTCCGGAGCGTTTTCGGGAGCGTTTATATATATATATATATATTTTTTTTATATTTTTTATATTTTGATGCATATATGTCAACAAAAACATGTAGAATGATGAATTAGACATAAAAAACATAAAAACATAGATTGAATCATATAACATCAATCATCTAGAAGTTATAATCTTCATCAAACACGCCCACGAGTTGGAAGCATACAACATATTGACTCTTGAGTCTCGCAAATCATCAATCTGAAGGTTTCAAGCTTTCAAAATTCAATATATAACATTTATCATCATTGATTTCAAATTTCAATATCTAACATTTATCATCATTGATTCATTGATTTCAAAATTCAATTACAATATACATTTATCATCATTGATTCATTGATTTCAAAATTCAATATATAACATTTATCATCATTGATTCATTGATTTCAAAATTCAATATATAACATTTATCATCATTGATATTATATAACATTTATCATCATTGATTCATTGATCACCATATAACTTTCATGAAGCATCATATTCATAATTCATAATGACTTGTAAACATTAAACTTATAAATGCCAACTTCAAAGTTTCACCTTTCAAATTCAAACTTCAAACTTAAATTGTCATTAAATATATGAAATCAGAAAGAGTCAAGTTTCAACTGTTCAATTGTCAACAACAAATAGAAAATACTAGTAAACAACAAATCTATTTTATCTGGCTGGCCCCTTGCCACACCCACGAGAAATGTCTAATTTTTGTGAGCCACGAGGAAATGTTGGTCTTCTAGTACTCTCAGGAGTACAATGACCATGACTAGAAGGTGGAGGCTGGATCTGCATAGGAACAATAATGTGATATCGAGGAGTGGCATTGGCACTGGCACTGGCACTGGCACTGGCACCCGCACTGCTACCAGTAGATGGTGGGACTGGCCCTGTGTGTGGCGGTGCTGCTGATGCTTCATCATCATCCCTATAAAGTTCTGCTTCCAATTCTTCTAGATGTAATGTGCCGTCCTCCAAATTATCATCCTCTGGGTTGTTGTCCCAGACTCTGTATGATTGATCCTCATTTGCCCGATCACAGTAATGGCTCAACAACCTCAAGTTGTAATGCACATAAACCAAGCTTTCAGCTCGGTTTTCATTCAGCCTGTTTCTTCTCACATTGTGTATGAAGCTGTAGGTGCTCCAACACCTCTCTGCAGAAGAAGTGTTCACAACCCGTGAGAGAACTTTTTTAGCCAACTTTGGCAAAAGTCCCATGCCGCCATATGCTTCCCACCATGTGAGAGCATCAAATCTGTCCCTGTCTTCCATTGCATGGAAAGAACCAAAGTTAGCAATGCAATTGAAGTATTTGCCTAATTCAAGGCGCAATCTAGCACACTCTTCCCTGTCGGGTACCAACTTGTCCAATGCCTTCATGTACCCCTCTTGTACCTCTGGATCTGTGTGAGGTTTCACCCTAACCCCACCTCCAGGTGCAGGTTGGCCCAACCAAGATGGAGAGTAATATTTTTGCGTAAGGATATATGCCAAAGCATGTAGTGGAACATTGAGTTTATTCCACCGTGCACACACACAGTCATGAATCATAGCATACAAGTTGGGATCATTATCCTTAACAATATTTTTTATTTGCCCCAACATGCTATCCATCTGCTCATAAACCTCTCCAATCACAAGGTTATCAGTATCTGCAAACCAAATCATGTTATAAATGGGCTTGGTAAAATTCAAAATTTCCCTCACATGTGCCCAAAATAGAGGGTCAAGGGTGGTCTCCTCCACATGTTCGAAACCTTGCCTGTCAACTATTGTTGCTGCCCTGTCCTTTAATAGCTGCCAGTGTGGGCTTGATACCATTGCAACCAATGACTCTCTTACCTTCAAAAGGCGCCTGAAGGTGAGGTAATAGCTAGCAAATCTAGTTTTTGCTATCTTCAACAACTCCAATTTGGAGTGAGTACAGAAAAGCCCATGGGTATTGCTATGATTTGTAATAAATTTTATCATTTTTTTACCTCTTGTACAAATCACCAAGCCATTTGAATTGAGGTTGTTTGTTTTTGATGATATCATGCATCAAAAGGTTCATTGTGTGAACCAAACACCCAGACCAAAAAATGTTGGGGTATTTATCCTCAATAATTGCTCCTGCTGCCTTACAGTTAGCAGCATTATCAGTGATGACCTGTATGACATTATATGGCCTAGTCTTTTCAATTATATCAAGTAATGGTTCTGCAATGTTAATGCCGGTTTTGAATTTGTCTGAATAATCATATGCTGCCAGGAAGATTGCACCACTAACCGACACAGCCAAAACACTTATCAATGGTTTTCCTTTTACATTGGTCCATCCATCAGAGACAATGGACAGCCCATGCTCATTCCACGAACTTGTCATTCTAGCCAAAGAATGGTTTATTTTAGCTTTTTCATGATCAAGACCCACGGTTTTGGCCTTGTCATACCCAGAGCTTTTGTATCCTTTGGGGGCATCATTAATGGCAGAAACCATTTCATGCCAATAAGGTGAGTGAAGAACATTGAATGGCACCCCACATGCATATAGAAACCGATAAACTTTTGAATCCACATCATTCCTACACCCTTCGTCCAGGAAATCGGATATGGTTCTACGCCTTAATCTAGGTGTGCCACTGCCTCCAAAACCACTGGCATGGGTGGAAGTTGAACCTGTTTGTCCATGACGTGTTGGGCCTGAATAAGAATCAATGAAACCCCTAGATCTTTTAGATGATTTCTGTAGGGCAGCCTCCTCTTCCTTCCTATATTTCTCTCTCTGTGTTGCTAGCACATTAGTACAAATTTTGATTCCAATATTTTTAGTTCCATCCCCTGGCATTTTCCCACAAAGGTGCCTTCTCGCACGGGTGTATGAACCATGGTATTGTTTATTGCAATGGGGGTAAATAAATTTAGTGGTTCCACCACCTTTCCCTCCTTCCTGTTTCTGAACATATTTCCACAAAGGTGTCTGAGTTTGGTCTTGTCTAGTTGGGGAATCTGTGTCTTCATGTTCTCCACTCCCCACTTCCTCCTCAACATAATCCTCCTCCTCTTCAAGATTTTCTTCAAATCCACCATAACCCTCCTCTTCATCCTCCTCTTCTCTGATTTGCCTCTTTCTTCTACTACTCTCCAACACCATTATCACAAAGAAAGGAACCAACATGAGGAAAATCCCTAGCCATATAGCTATGATGGAAACAAGTTTCAAGTTTCAAGTTTCTAGCCTGCAAAACAAATGGAAAAATGCCAAATGGGAATAGGAAATGCAACATAGGAAAAAAAAACAATTCATTTTTTAAGTTTTAAATCCAGTAAAATGCAACATTCAAGAAAAATTCAAGTTTTCATTTTTAAACAATTTAACAACCTACAAATTCATCCTAGAAAATACAAAATTGGATTAGAAGGCCTACCTCTTTCTTGCAATCCTCCTGTTGCCTTGCTCCTTGCTCTCCTTGTCTCTTGCTCTCTCTCTCAACACTCAACAAACGATAAAAACTAAAATGAAACACCCCCCCCCCCCTTATAAACAATTCGTTTTTTCACTTAAAAAAATTTGCGCACGGCGGGAAGCGTTTTTTTTTTACATTTAAAAAATGCTCCCGAAGCGTTTTTTAAACGCCGAAAGCGCTCAGGGAGCGTTCGCTCCCGAGCGCTTCCTGAAACGCTCTCGAAAAGGCAGGGAGCGTTTTAACAGGTTCGGAAATGCGCTCCCGAAAACGCTCTCCTCAGGAAGCGTTTTCGGGAGCGCGTTTCCGAGCGTTTCCAAAACGCTCCCGCACGAAGCGCGTTTCGGAAACGGGAATGAGGGGGGGTTGAAGCTTCCCCGCAACCCTGGTTCAGGCCTTTCCTTTATAACCCGAGTTGACCTCTGCTTCCATGGTTTTCTACATAAAACCAACGCAAACACATTACATCTTGGACCTAAAATATATTAGAATTCACCTTTGAACCGCACCGCGTCCGCTTCAAAAATCGCACTTCGCACTTCGCGTTCCTTAGAGGTTACGTTGTAATCTCCTTATCCTCCTCCGATGCGATTTAACGAAGAAAAGGCTCTGCATACACACTTAACTTTGGTTGAAGGGTCCCACAACACTTTCCACCAATCACAGGCAATCACACTTCGCACTTTATAAGATTTACTGTCCCCGCAACTTCGCTCTTCGCTCACTTTACAATTTAACTTAGTGGTTAACCTCTATTTCGTGCGATTTGCGATATTGCGCCGTGCCAACACGTGTCCCTTCTCCACTTCGCATTGCACACAAAATAACTTACCCTGCGACGGCCTTAACACTTAAATGCTAAACTTTGCAGTTTGCGCTTTCGATCTCCGCCGTTGGTCTCCTTTGGATCCTTGCTGATCCACTTCGCATCGCAAGTTAAATAACTTAACTTGCGAAGTCTTAATCGTAAACACTATACCCTGCGATGTGTGATATCTTCACAGTTGCGATGTGATTGTCACTGTTGATCTGCACCAAATCTACGGTCCTTGCTACTGCTTGCAAATTCGATTGTCCTTCGATCCTCGCTGTTACTTGCAAATCCGATTGCCTTCTGCTGTGCGCTTAATGCAATATTCGATTCAACAGAGGATTCGTGCAAGATCTACGGTCTTCCTTTGTTCTTCTGTTTGTCATTCACTCCAACTTGGGATTGTCACGCTTGCTGCACGTTCACGACTCTGCCCAACACGTTCACAATTCTGCCTTTACTGTTTTGCTGGCTTTGCTCCTTTTCTGCCTTAGCTTCCTTTGCTGCCTTTGCTTATTAGTTGCCTTTGCTGCCTTTGCTGATGGTCTAATGCTGCCCCTTACCTCTCTGCTGCTCCTCTGCCTCTCTTTTATGTTTTCTTACTGCATTATTCCCTGATCTACTTCTTTGCCTTATTGCTGCTGCTTCTCTACTCCTTTGCCTTAATGATAGTTCAGGTGCTGCTCCTTTGTGCTCTTTGCCATCAATGACAATATTTCCAATAGTCTTCCCCTTTGGCATTGATGGCAACACTTCCTCCAACACTCCAAGACTTTCTCCAAGACTTCCTCCCCCTTTCTTTCTGAGAGGTGTCTTTCTTCCTCTACTTGCTTTTCAGAAGAGCCTTTCTTCTTCTGCTTGCTTTTCCTCCCCCTTTGACATCAATGGCAAGGGGTTGCATTACTTCTCTCTGAGTCGTGTATAGGCATTCTTCTGACTTTATACTTTGCTGCTCCAGGCTGGTGGATAATAGTTGTTGAGAGAACACTTTGAAAATTATTGAGATTGCATGAATGGAGGGCATGTCACCATAGAATGTTCCGTACTTATGTCCCTTATTGCTTGATAGAGGTGATATGTGCTAGACTTTTGATGTACTTCTGTCATAATACTTCGATCTTGAGGACCTATACCATACCACTACTCCACTAATAACACTTTGTATTCTACTGAAAGGTAGGCTGCTTGCTCCAAATACCAGTTGATGAATGATGTAATGATATAATCATGATAACCATTTCTCTAATTCATCCTTTTTAAGAACATTTTGTTTCATTATTAACACTTTGCAGAAAGACATACAGTGTAATGATCCTCTGTAGATCTTTACCGGCTTCATAGCTCTAGCTCTTCTATGACAACTTTTATGGGCTACTCTCCCCTTGGAATGATGCTTTCTTGTTTGATACTGACTACCACTTGTCTACTGCACTATTTCTGTTCCTTATATTGCAGCCTTTGCTGGTGTATTTCCATCATCATTTTTTTTTGATCATATTACAGAGTATCATCTGCAGACACTACCCCTAGTTTGTCTCTTAGATATTCGAATGGTTCTCTAGCAAGAGGTTTTGTGAATATGTCTGTTGTTTGTTCCTTTGTTGGTACATACTCCATCTTTACTATTTTCTCTGCTACTTGTTCTCTGAGGAAGTGGTACTTTATTGGGATGTGCTTGGTTTTCGAATGAAGTACTGGATGTTTTGATATACTTATTGCACTTGTATTGTCACATTTGATAGAAGTAGGTTCAGTGATGCTTACCTTCATGTCTTGGAGAGTTTGTTTCATCCACATTACTTGTGTGCAACAAGCTACTGCTGCTATGTATTCCGCTTTTGTTGTAGATAAAGAGACAGATGTTTGCTTCTTGCTTAACCATGCCACCAAATTTTTTCCCAAATAAAATGCACCTCCACTTGTGCTTTTCCTGTCATCCACATAGCTGGCCCAATCTGCATCTGTATATGCTGTCAATGTGAAGTCTTTGCCTTTTGGATACCATAGGCCATAATGTGTAGTTCTTTGCAGGTATCTAAATATCCTCTTGGTTGCTAGCAAGTGATTTTGTTTTGGTGCTGCTTGATATCTTGCCACAAGTCCTACTGCCAACATAAGGTCTGGTCTAGAGGCAGTTAGGTATAGCAGACTTCCTATCATAGATCTGTAAAGTCTTTGATCTACATCTGTGGATCCATCATCAACACATAACTTGCATCCAGTGATCATGGGAGTTGACACAGGTTTGCAGTCCTCCATTTGGAATCTTTTTAACATGTCTCTTAAGTATTTTTCTTGTGAAATGAATATTCTTTTGTTCTTTTGTAGAATTAGAAGTCCTAGGTAGAAGGTAAGCTCTCCAATCATGGACATCTCAAATTATGACTTCATCTCTTCTTCAAATCCTTTTACTAACTCATCCTTGTTGCTACCAAACATGATGTCATCTACATATACTACTACAATTAAGAGTTCATTTTCATCAGCCTTTATATACAGATTGCTGTCTACTCCCCCCTTCTTGAAACCTTGTTTTTGAAAGTACTTGTCCAACCTAGAAAACCATGCACGTGGTGCTTGTTTGAGACCATATAGGGCTTTCTTTAATCTGCGCACATAGTCGTGTTTATCTGCTAAGAAAAATCCTTCAGGTTGTTCCATGTAGACTTCTTCCTCTAGATATCGGTTCAAGAAGGAAGACTTCACATCCATTTGATATACCTTGAAATCATGATAGCAGGCAAAAGCCAAAAACATTCTAATTGCTTCCATTCTTGCTACAGGGGCAAACGTTTCATCATAGTCAAGTCCTTCGATTTGAGAGTATCCCTTGCATACAATTCTGGATTTATTTCTGATTACCTGACCTTGTTCATTCATCTTATTCTTGAATATCCACTTTGTGGCAATGACATTTTTCCTAGCAAGTCTTGGCATTAACTCCCAGGTCTTGTTCTTCTCAATTTGGTCTAATTCTTCATTCATAGCATTTACCCAATTTTTGTCTTTGCTGGCTTCATTGAAATTTTTTGGTTCTATCTGTGACAACATGGCTAGGTATACTTCCTCGGTCTGTTCAACTAGCTGTCTTCTAGTTTGGACTCCTGCACTCTTGTCTCTAGTGATTTGACCTTCAGGATGGTTCTTCTGAGTGTGTCTCGAGGGTCCTTTTGAGTTTATTTCTGTATCTTTGGTTGTCTTACTCTGTTCTTCATTTTCTTGATTCTCATCTTCATGATCATCTGGACGATTAGCGCAGTTTGTGCTTTTGGTTCTATCTGGTAGATCTTCGTCGAATCTCACATCAATGCTTTCCACAATTTTATCCAGTCTTTTATTGTAGCACAAGTATCCCTTACTCTTGGATGCATATCCCAAAAATATTCCTTCATCAGCTCTTGCATCAGACTTCCCCAATGCTCAGATTCTTGTGCTGCTAACCATTGCATTTGTCGCTCCAACACTCCTCTGCACCACTGAAAACTCCTCTAGCTTGCTACTGCTGATCTTGGGCACTCGTAGCAAGGTCATGATCCAAGAGGTCGACTCCTCAAGGATCCTGCCCAATTGAAGTTCTTGTGAACTTACAACTCAATGTCGCCTCATCTCCCTCCTGGAGATGCGTGGGCACTCATGGCATACTCATCCTCCTCGATATTTGCAGGCGCAGGCTTAAGATCGTGCTTCTCGTCTTTGTCCTTTTTGTTCGAAGGACAATGGGTAACGTAGTGACCAAGTTCACCACACCTGAAGCACTTTATCTTCGAGACGTCTTTCTTACGTCTCCGCTCCTCCTGCTGCCATTTGGATGCGAGGGCTGCATTTTCTTCCTCCTCCTGCTTCATATTTGATCCACTGCCACTGCTACCGTCAAGTTTACACTTGACCAAGTCCCTCCTTAGCTCTTCTTGCTGAAGAGTATCCCACATCTCTTCCCAGCCCGACAAGGTTGCTCTGCCGAGGATGCTTTGAACAAACATTTGCCATTTTTCAGAGACTGCCTTAAGAGCCAGTCTCACCATTGCAGTAGGAGAAGGGGTGGCCCCCACTATTGCTAGCTGCTCATGGATTTCCTGAAGTTTTGATAGGAACGGAACAATACGCTCCCTTTTTTGCATCTGCATCATCCTCGGTTTCTGCTCTAAGTACATCATCTGCTGTTCAGAAGAGACTTCATACAACGCAGCCAAGGCTTCCCACGTGCCTGGCTGTGTCCTTGCCAACTATATGGGACATAATGTGATATTTGACTTCATCAAGGAGTAGCCTCTTAGCCTTTTCCATATCAACCGTGTACTTCTTCAGTGGATCTGGATCTGCAGGGACAACTACTGTACTCGTCATGAAAAGCTTGAGATCATACTCATCTAGAAGGCGTGTGATTCTTGCCTTCTAGATCACGTAGTTGGAGGCTCCCTCCAACCGGTCCTGATCTCTAAGTCCGTGAGCTTCCATGGCCATCAAGAAAATGTCAAATCAACTCTTCTTCCCCCTCTATGCAACATTGGTTGGCTTATGCACTCTTTCTAGAGTTTGTAGATATGCCACCCGGATTTGTTGCTCATATCTTGGAAAAATGCAATTCCACGATTAGGAACTGCTTGAGGAAGAAAATTCCCTCACTGTGCTTGAACTTCCTCTTCTGACAACTTTTTGCCCAACAAAAACAAATTCTGCTTGCATAAAATTGCGTCCCACCAGCTCTGCGCTGCTCCCTCTGGGTCGGAAAAATTCCGATCTAGAAGCCCTTCCTCTCTGTCGACTCACTCAGAGAGAGACTTTCTCAGAAATTTAAGCCTTTCAGGCCTGGACTGTGCAATCCCTCTGGGGATTCGAATTGCTGTTTTCTGCAGCTATTTGGCCTCCTTCTTAGTGCTGGATTTGCTCTTCCTGTTTCACCTGCAACGTTCCGCAAGCTCTGATACCATGTGAAAATTCCAAGTCCTAGATCTGGAATCCTATTGCAGCAAATTGAATTACTTCTCCTACTTGTAAATTTAGATTAACAAGTTATTTGCAGATTTTTTTGTAAATATTGAAGCAATTACTGAAGCAAACTTCACTTAATTAATTTAGATGCGGAAACATGAAACTGAGCAAAAGAAAAACATCACACAGGACACCATTATTTTTGGACAAACGTCCCCGGAAAAACCCAATGCGGGAAAACCGGTGCAGCAGATGTGAGGGTTTTATTATTAAGCAACAATTATTCTGAATACATCTCCGAATGTCTCACCAGATAATTCAGTTACAGAGAAATACTGACAGAGAAAAATAGTGAGATTACCTCACACTGTAAGTCCCAACTGGTCCAGTAGCTGAACTGACGAAACCCTAACACCCTCTACGCAATAGTTGCGTAGGCCTGCGTGGGGGTTGTTCTGGAACTGCTCACCTCCTCTGCGTGATCTTTCACCCCTCAGGAAACTCGATCCCATCCCTCCCGGCTCAGAATCTCGATTTCCCAGCTGAAACTCTGACTTTTGCTTAGAAACTGCGCTGCTCCTGCGTGTGGCCTGCGTGGCCCTGCGCCATCCTCTCTGGGCTCTGCGTTGCTTCCTCTGCGTCTTTCTCTGCCACTCTACTGATGATCCTTGGCCCCGAAGAAGATGCTCCTGCCAAAACTGTCTCTGCCCCTCAACCACACGAAGAATCTCTAGATCTGATTTTTCTCTTGAGCATTGCTCACTTTAGAAAATTCGATTACTTGATCCTTTCGATGTATTTTCCAAATGACCCTTAAGCCTTCCTTTATAGTCTTCTCGTTTAGACTTCAACAACCGAGATTAGTTCTCCAATCAACGACTAAAATTACATTTAGACTTGATCTGTTTTTTCTAGAAGTTTCAGCTACAACTTAAATTAATACCCATTAATTATTTCAATTTCCTAAGTTAGAGTTAGGGTTCTCATTAAAAATTTATCAAATAAAACTGTTTCTGGGTGGAATTTCCCAAAACAATTTCTGGGTTATTTGGAATGTATGTGTCTAAGCCTCTCCACAAAGTTTCAGACTTAGAGCACATCCGATGCTACCACAAATCAACACAGATTTTGGTGAAACATATCATTATGCACTAGCGAGTATTTGTGTTTTGAGCTCAAGAAAGTAGTTCCAGTTCGGCGTGCGAGGTTAGGGAGAGTGCATCATATAAAGAGGTTGAGATACCTTGTGCAAGGAGGCAGTTCAGCCTGTATGGTTGGTACTGTTGCGCAAGAGAGAGACTAAATTGGTCTAGGGTGTGTGGGATATTATGTTGAGGAACAGAGAGTAAGAAGGGAGTTTTTTTCCCAAGTGATTTGTAATTAATTACTGAGATTTTTCTGAGTGGATCGATGAAAACACAAATTAGCAGGTTTTCCCGTGTTGGGGTTTCTTGGGTATTTCTGGTGTTTTGTTAATTGTGTTCATGTTTTCATAAATTTATTTTCTGCTGCAATTTTCTTAGAATTTTGATCAGTGAATTTCACAGTTCAGTTTCTGGTTCTTGCATCTCAGAATACTGTTTATATTAGCTGCCGTATATTAGAAAACTAACAGTTGTGACAGGGAAATTGCTGAGTATTTTTGCTGCTGTAAACTGCTGAAGTGTACACTTGCTGTAATCGGAATTTCCAAGCTGAATAGAAGTCCAAAGTTTGCTGGTTTTCATCACATTGGGGTTTCCGGGGTAAAACTGTGTCTAAATATTGCTATGCTTGGTTTTCTGGTTAATTTATTTCTGCTGTGCATCCTGAGTTAGGAACCCAGTGTATTTCGTGTCATAAAATTCAGATCTGAAAGTCAATTTCCATTTCTGTTCTGAGTATAATTTTATTGGGCATAAAATCTGACCTGGGTTCAAGAAATCTAACATGCAACCCCAGGTGATAAATCCTCCTCCAATCCAGGGTGTTGTTAGATCTGCTTAGCAATGGGTTAATCCATATATGTTGACCCTCCAATGGATGATCTGAATAATCCAGTACTTCCTCCTCGATGTTCAGCCTAGATTCCACTTCTGCAGCCTTATTGCTGCCTCGTCACCACTGCTCTTCACCCTGTCAAACCTCTAGTATTCATGCCCTGTTAACATATAAGTAAAATTATATCAACAGACAGCATATACCTTTGCTGCTTCTGTTCTTTTAAACTCTCGTGTCAACTGCAAGCGAAACCTTATCCACAGCATCTTTTTGTTATTAAGGGTTTTTGTTGTTTAGTAATGAGTAAGCCATATCTATTTTTCAAAGAATGTTAGGTAAATGAAAAATAGTTGTTACTTTGGTAAAGAAATCTAGCCTTGAGAACTGGAAGTGATGTTTTCTGAATGTCTCTTTTAGTATTTTTACAGATTATATGGAGGACTTGGCCGTTATCTTGTTAGTGTTCTTAGTCGTGTAACTAATCAGTATCTGTTCTGATGTCTCCTTGAATTATCATAGCTGTTGGTGAAGAAAGTGAAAATTCCTTTAAAAATATAGGCAGATGAGCCTGTCCAGATATTCATTAGGGATCGGGCTGCTAGACATGATATGGTTATGGATGCCTGAATACATGGATTTTATATTTTCTATGCATATGCTGTTATTGACTTCGAGCGAGTAGGGTATGGTGGTATATGTCGGAAGGATACAACTTTTACTACTGTATGGAGATTAGATCTGCAAGCGAGCCTGAGGAGTCTGTTGCGATACGGCATGCAATGATTTATATGTCTTATCTGTGTTTGCCATGATCTAATATCAGGGGTTGACTGATCTGTTCTGATTGTGAACTGTTCTGATCGATACAGGGGAGACATCTGATCATACTTGGGTTATTTTATTTTCAATCTCTCACTATAGCTGATCATTAATCTTCATCATTTCTGTCTTTTTGTCTGGAGGACCAATATCTTTTGGTTTCTTCATTCTCTACAATTATAATTGTCTCACTCTCATTAAAGAATATTCTGTGAGGGATATAATTCCCGATATGGGGAGGCCGACTTTTTTCTCTCATGCTTCTTTTCAGTGAGAGGAAATGTCTGGCTGTTATGATTGGAATCTCGCTATTGCTCTTCATAGCTGAGTGTATGCATGATCTATGTACTGTTTATATTCTAATATATGCAGCGTTTTTTTCTTCTGAAAAAGATGAGTGGTGAAGAGAGTGAAAATCCCTTGCAAAATATAAGCAGTTGCTCATTGATGTAGCCATTACTAGGGTGGCGATATGTTCAAATATAATGTTGCTTACTGATTTGACCATGTAGAAAGAATTCCAAGGAAATCCTTTTGTATCTACACTAGAAATTAATCTTTGGGTTTTGCTTGCAGATATTCACTTTGTCTTCAATTCCCCTTAAAAGAATGCCACATCTGATTAAAGAGTGCTTATCAATTCTGAAGCCCGGTGGGATGATATTCTTCAGAGACTATGGTAAGTAATAAATTAAATTAACACAGTTTTATGCGGATTTATCTATGATTAGAAACATCGTGTTATGGAAAACTTTTGAGTTGAATATATGCACATAAAAGTTTGGAAAGTATTCGCATTTACACAATGAAAGTGCCATTTGTTTAGACTATTCAAAAAATGTCCCCTTTTCTGCATTTGGACAGGTCTCTATGACATGACAATGCTGCGCTTTCCTCTTACCCAAAAAATTGGGGAGCATCAATATTTACGCGGTGATGGCACATTTTCGTACTATTTTTCTCTGGAAATTTTGCGGGATCTTTTTACAAAATCCGGGTTCATTGAGGTATTAGAAACCATAAAATTTAAGCCCTTTAAAATTACATAATTTATTTTCATTCGAGAGCTTACTTGCTTCTGCTGATGGTGGATTGTTGCAATCTTTCTTTTTAATAGAAAGAGAGTCGGTTCTGTTGTGTACAACTGCTTAATCGGAAGAAGGGACAGAAAATGCGCCGTGTGTGGGTTCATGGGAAGTTCCAGAAGCCGCTGGCTTAGTTTTCCAACCAGCAGAAGCTTCAAACTGTGGTAAGATTGATGCTAGTTCTTCTGTTGACCAGGTTGATGATCTCTGCTTGCTGCTTCAAATGACCAATACCCGTAGGGAATGATCACTCCTTAAACTGACGAGTGATACAATCTGTCAGTGAACTCGGCTTAGTGATTGGCTATATTGTTCAAAAATCACTTGAAATGTTTTAAAACGAACGTCAAATTCATTGGGTTACCTTAAATCATTCTAATGCATGGGACAAATGATTATTAAATGTATTTTGAGCATTCGTTAACGGATATGCTGGGCAAACAGAGAGTGGACCGAAACCCCTCTTATCATATTTTTTATGCAAAATATCTGTACAGTTTAACATTGGATATGTCGACAAAATAATTTTTTTCCACTTGCTATTTTGTTTAGCTTGAAAGCTTTGCTGTGAGTTATAACCGTTCAACATAGAGATGCTAATCAAGATACTTTTGAGGAACTTGGTCTCTCTAGAAACCTTGACAAATCTTCATAACACTCAACATAAGAAAAAATTGATAATATGTATTGAAAATTCATACTTGAGAAGGATTTATATGTTATATGCCAAAACATGGTGATTAGTAAAATAAATTTATGGGGCCTTTGTTCAGTAGTGAGGTTGACACAATCTTAGAACACCCACCATGTTCCATTGTTATTGTGCTATGCTCCCACTCCAGTTGCATGTTTGTTTTTTAAAGGGAAGGGATGAGGTCAGGTAGAAGTCCTTGAATAGTTTGGTAAAATAATTATGCCTTAGACCTCGTATCCAAGTTGAAAGAAATGCATAGAAATTCACATTATGCAGTTCACCCCTTAATTTTGGGACTGTTTCTCAAAGCATTTTTAACCAAAAAGAATTGCTTTATAGAACTTAGAAGAATAATATTTTAAGTGGTAAATTTTTGAAACAAAAATGAGAAAACATAGCCAAATAGAAAATATTAACTACTAGAACTTTCTTCCATGTCAACAATCATTTAGCAAATGACTCTCATTTTTGTGTGCATTGAATGGAATTTAGTTGGTGCTCGTGCTTGTTTGGACACTTTTGTACAACCAAGGTTACTTGGGAGTGGGAGCAAAAACAAGAAGTGGGAGCGGGAGCAACATTTCCCACTCCGGGAGCAAATTAGGGAGCGAATTTTTATATTTTGATGCATATATGTCAACAAAAACATGTAGAATGATGAATTAGACATAAAAAACATAAAAACATAGATTGAACCATATAACATCAATCATCTAGAAGTTATAATCTTCATCAACCATGTCCACAAGTTAGAAACATACACCATATTGACTCTTGAGTCTCATGATTCATCAATCTTAAAGTTTGAAGCTTTCAAATCTCAATATATAACATTTATCATCATTGATTCATTGATCACCATAATTGTATTTGCAAGCTAAGTGTAACCATTACAACAAAGAATATCTAACTTGAAATGAAATGTTATAAAATGAAATGAAATGAAACAATTTTCAACTTTCATGAAACATCATATTCATAATTCATAATGAGTTATAAACTTATAACTATCAACTTAAAAGTTTGAAACTTCAAACTTAAATTGTCATATATTGTTTACAAAAGCATCATAATAAATATGAAAGCATCAAGTTTCAACAGTTATATAAAGTTAAAAACTATTGGAAACTAGAAAAGACTAGTAAATCTAATTTATCTATTGCCTTGCAGCTTCCTCTTGCCACACCTATGAGAAATGTCTAATTTTTTATCAGATCGTGGTAATGGCGGTCTTTTAGCAGTGTCCTCCCACATAGTACCACAACTAAAACTAGAAGGTACATGCCCTCCACGTGAGGATGTAGGTGGAGGCGGGATCAACGAAGGGAGAATAGTTGGAACTCGAACACTGGGACTTGCACTGCTACTGGATGGTCGGTGTGGTGGTGGCATGGTTGTTGTTGCTTCATCCTCATCTCTCAAAAGTTATGCTTCCAATTCTTCTAGATCTATGGTGTCATCCTCCAAATTATCGTCCTCTAGGTTGTTGTCCCAAACTTTATATGATAGATCTTCATAAGCCCGATCACAATAATGACTCAACAACCTCAAGTTGTAGTGCACATAAATCGAGCTTTCTGATCGGTTTTCATTGAGTCTGTTTCTTCTCACGTTATGGATGAAGCTGTAGGTGCTCCAACACCTCTTTGCAGAAGAAGTATTTACAACCTGTGAGAGAACATTTTTTGCCAATTTTGGCAAAAGTCCCATGCCGCCATATGCTTCCCACCATGTGAGAGCATCAAATATGTCTCTATCTTCCATTGAATGCAAAGAACCAAACAAACCAGTGCATTGAAGTATTTGCCTAATTCAAGGCGTAGATTAGCACACTCCTCCTTGTTAGGGACAAGCTTGTCTAATGCTTTAATATATCCCTCTTGTACCTCTGGATCTGTATGGGGTTTGTTCCTAACCCCACCCCCAGGTGTAGGTTGGCCCAACCAAGATAGAGAGTAGTATTTTGGCATAAGGATATACGCCAAGGCATGTAGTGGAACATTAAGTTTATTCCACCGTGCACACACACAATTGTGAATCATTGAATACAAGTTGGGATCATTTTCCTTAACAACATCAAACATGCTATCCATCTGCTCATACACCTCCCTAATCACTGGTTTATCTATATCTACAAAGCGAATCATGCTATAAATGGGCTTGGTGAAATTCAAAATTTCTCTCACACGTGCCCAAAACAGACTATCAGGAGTAGTCTCCTCCACCTGTTCAAAACCTTGCTTGTCAATTATTGTTGTTGCCTTTTCCTTTAATAACTGGCCGTGTGGACTTGATACCATGCTAGCCAATGACTCTCTTACCTTCAAAATGCACTTGATAGTGAGGTAATAGCTAGCAAATCTAGTCTTTGCAATCTTCAACAACTCCAATCTTAAGTGACTGCGAAAAAACCCATGGGTATTGCTATGATTTGTAATAAATCTTATCATTTTTTTGCCTCTCTTGTATAAATCACCAATCCATTTGTATTGAGGTTGTTTGTTTTTAATTATATCATGCATCAAAAGGTTCATTGTGTGAACCAAACACCCAGACCAAAATATGTTGGGGTATTTATCCTCAATAATTGCTCCCGTCGCCTTACAATTAGTAGCATTATCAGTGATGACTTGGACAACATTGTATGGCCCAATACGTTCAATTGTTTCAAGTAATGGTTCTGCAATGTTGCTGTCGACCTTGAACTTATCTGGGTAATCATATGATGAAAGGAAGATTGCACCAGTAATATACACAACAAGAACACTTATCAATGGCTTTCCTTTTACATTTGTCCATCCATCAGATACAATGGACACCTCGTGCTCATTCCAAGAATTTGTCATTCTACTCAAAGAATGAGTTATTTTTGCTTTTTCATGATCAAGTCCCACAGTTCTAGCCTTGTCATACCCAGGGCTCTTGTATCCCTTGGGGGCATCATTAATGGCATAAACCATTTCATGCCAATAAGGTGAGCGAAGAACATTGAATGGTACCCCACATGCATAGAGAAACTGGAAATTTTTTATTCCACATCATTCCTAGACCCTTCGTCAAGGAAATTTGATATGGTTCTACGCCTTAAACAGATGTTTGTTCTTGTGCCAGGTGTGGCTCCATATCCATTGCCATGGGTGGAAGTTGATGTGATGGTGGATTAGGTTCTAAGAAACCCTTTGATCTTTTAGATTTGTATTGGGCTTCCTCCTCTTCCCTTATGTATTTGGCTCTATTTGTTGCTGACAGATTCCTACTTGTTTATCTCCATCCCATGGCCTTTTCCCACAAAGGTGCCTTTTGGCACGAGTGTATGAACCTGTGTATTTTTTATTGCAATGGTGGCAAAAAAATTTAGTGGTTCCACCTCCTTTCCCTGCTTCAAGCCTAGTAACATATTTCCACAATGGAGTTTGGTCAATTTTAGTTGGTCTGGCCTCATCATCTCCACTCTCCCCTTCCTCCTCACCAAGGTACTCTTCTCCATGATTTTCATCAAACCCACTATAACCCACTTCTTCATCCTCCTCTTCTTGAACAACGCTCTTTTTTCTACTCTCCAACACCATAATAACAAAAAAAGGAACCAACAACAAGAAAATGCCAAGCCATATAGGCATGATGTTTCAAGTTTTTAGCCTGCAAAAAAATGAAGGAATTCCAAATGGGAATGGGAAAGAGAGAATAAAACATTTCATTTTGCAAAATTCAACATATATAAAAAAAATTCTAGATTAGAGTGTGGATCCTACCTCTTTGGCCTTCAATCCCAAGCTCTAATATTCCTTGCAAGCTCCTCTCTCTTGCTCTCTCCAAGCTCTCTCTAAGCTCTCCTGTTCCTTGCTCTCTCTTGCTATCTTTTCTCCAAGCTCTCACTTGTTAAAAAATCACAAGTGATGATAATGAGGGAGAGGGAGGGCTTTTTATCTCCCCCTCTCCCCTCCCCCTCTTTCCTTCCAATTTCCTCTATGATGGCTCCCTTCTCTGCCTGTGGCCGCACAATTAAGACTAGGTTGGGAGCGATATTTTTAAGGAGGGAACATTCTTTGGACCTCAGGAGCGCGCTCTCGAGCAGAGCGCGAATTGGGAGCGGGTTTGAGCCGGGGGGGGAGAGGTGCTCCCTAGCAGCCCTGTGTACAACTATGGGCATTGCGATTAGTGACCACACGACAAAATTCTGGTGATCGGGTTGAACCCTCCCATAAATAGGATTACTCCATTGTGGACATATATTTGTTGATAATGAGTTATTTAGGCATTCCATTTGGGATGGGGCTATATTGCTGGTGTTTATTTTGGATTGGTGTCTTTGTTAGCTTCAGAGTACACTTTATGTTTGCATCACAAGGACCTCTTGTTGGCTGCTGACAATTATTGAATGCATTGTGCGGGACACACATATGTATTATGTATCTTGATGGTTTCCTAGTAGGGTTTTGTTTCAATATCTATAGTAGATTTTGTGGTCATTCCTGTGGTCAAATATGGTGGAGAGAGGAGCCATCCTTTGGTCTCATGGTATTTGTGTACTATACCCAAGGATGAAGGGGGCCTTGTCTTGATTGACGTTGCCACTTAGGTGTTGAAAAGTGTAACTAGGTTCGGTCTTCATAATGACTTGTAATTATGAATTTATGTAATTAATAAGACACATATAATAAAATGTATTTGTAATGCTTGCTTCATGGGTTTCATGAGCAAGGAGTTTTTATTATAGGTCAAAGACGACTTCTTGATGTCAAAGACCCATAAAAGTCATGTTACACTTGTATAAAGGACAATTATTGATGTAAATGTATGCCTCAAGACCTTGTCAATATGCTCCACAAAGTCGACTCAAATATGATGGAAATATCTCCGTGAAGAAGTCGACCTTCACCCTTGAAGAAGTCGGCTCACCCTCAACAAGACATGTCAGCCTAGGACAATGAAGTAACCTCTATAAATAAGAAGACTGCGACCTCATAACACCACCATCAGTTCGGATCAGTTCTGCAATCAGTGTGAGGATAAGGTCTGTGATTTGGTGTGAAGTGGAAAGGCATTTCAATAAAGAATAGAGGTAGAACAACGAAGGCATAAGAAGCTCCCTTTTTGGGTATAAGTCTATGAGATAAGTCTGAGCTGTAGTTCAAGAAAAGGAGACATATATCGCAAAAGGAAAGGCTACAACAAAGGGTTAAGGTCTTGGTCTACATAGTTTGCAACCTAGCGCGTGAAGGAGACTGTGATCAATTCAAAGGAGATGCAGTGCTAGCCTCTGAATTGAGGACATCTCCCTTAGTGTCGAGGATTACATCAGTAGGGTACAAAGTCTGAAATACAGTTCGGAAGAGGGTGACTAAGAAGGTTGCAAGGTGTGCAAGGGATCTCGGTCTTAGGCTAACTGATTTCAGATACCTCAAAAGGATCAAGGATATACATTGCAGCTAGAAGGAATATCTCTGTCAAGGAGGCCGAGGCTAGAAGGGTAGAAAAGGAGATCACTGTTTAGGGCCAGGAACCGAGCTTTCCTAGTGCTGGTGCAAAGAAGTGCAGAAAGGAGAGATCAACTAGAGAAGCCGAGAAGAGCAGTGACAAAGGTGTTGGAGGCATACTGGTGTCAAGGGTCTGTGTCATGGTTATGACACTCGTCAATTGAAGATCTATAAGAAGAATTACTTTCGGGTTTTCCCCCCAAGAGGGAGAGGTTTTGGCCCTGACTTGCTAGCCTAAATATTTGTGTCTCTTGTGCATTTGATAATTGACTTGCTGAAGAATGTAATAATCTAACGAAGATAAGATCTAAGTGAAAGAAGTATAACGAAATCACAAGTAATTATCATGAAAGAGAAATTTCAAACAAAAGCCCTAATTTCTCAACATGGAATTAGAGCTAAGGTGCTGAAGAAAAGAACCAACAGTTTATCAAGAAGGCACAAGGTTCAAGCTTCAAAGGAGACAACAAGGATCAGTTTTTCTAGAAGACATCAAATTAAAGTAAAGAATCTACATTGATGAAGGATCTACAGTGAAGTGTCAAACCCTAGATCTAAGAAGGAAGATCATATTTTAAGAAGTAGTCTACAAGGAAGTCAGTGAACCATCTCAAGAAGACCAAATTCCTTACTCAAAGGACTTTTACATCAAAGTCCTTTCCGGAGGAAAAGCAAGACCAAGAAGGTGATCTTTATCTTCAAAAGATATTTGGTGTTGAAGGCAAGTCATGCTGCCATGTCAAAGAGAAAGTGAAGATTTGGTAAGTTTGGTCCTTAGAAGAAAATAAGAAACATGGATAAGATACGATGCTATGGATGTAAGGAACTTGGGCACTATAAAAAGGATTGTCCCAAATCCAATAAGGACAAGATAAAAAAAGGAGGAAGCCCACGTCGCCGAAGAAATGGAAGAACCTGATTCAAAGAAACCTAAGAAAGAAGAAGTGAAAGATCTCTATTACGATTGAGATCATCTTCCTCTTTAAGAGGTATCTGTTGGTTGTAAAATAGTATGTTAGGAAGCATTGTATATTAGATAGAAACATCACTTTAGAATTGGCATCATAATGGAAGAATTGAAGGAGGAACACTCGTCATAGGATGATGTCTGTAACACATTTATGTGACAACTATGCTATGAGATAAGTGTCTCTTGGTAACCTCACTGAAAACAACATTTATGGAAGGAAACCATCTAGATCAAGGGTCATCATTCAATAATCATGGAATCCTCTTTGGATTCACTAGTTAGAAAGAAAGCAAAAGGTTTCATCAATAATTCTAATTTGCATAATTCTGGGATTAGGATATGATTACATATTGAAAAAGCAAGTCAAGAGAATGAAACTTCTCATTCTAAGGAAATCTGCTGTAGGATGACTCAAGAGGAAATGAGATGAGGTTCATGTATATTTATGCTTACACTGGATGCTATGAAGTCATGTCATATTGTTGCAGGTTATATAATTATATCTTCATAAGTATGAACAAAGGAAAATAAAATTTCCTCCGATGCACAAGTTGCCAAAAGGCATGATCCACACCAAATGAAATGAACATAATATGTCCTCATATGGAATATGGGGTGGCTGTACACAATAAATGAACTCCATATCAGAAGCTCCTACAAATGAAATCAAATTGTGTGGAGAAAGAAATGAAGAGATCATGAGAAGTGAAACCATGATAAAAGGCAGTCAACATCCAAGGAAGCCAAGAAGAATTGACTAGAAAATCTCCTGGGAAGATATGTAGACTGTGATAGAAGTCTGGAAAAGATGGATACCCTTGACAAAACATATATTTAGGAGATGTGTCAATCTGTAAATGAAGGATGCCGATGCCTACAAGCAATGTCATGGTGAAAGATCATCACTAAGGTAGCTTTTGATTTAAAAGTTCATATTTATAATTAAATAATATTTGATGAGCTTATGCAGGGTTGCCAAAGGGAAGTATATTTCTTCCACAGGTTGACAACCATATGGTAGGATGAAAGATCCTTGGAAGAAATATGACTCGAAAGAAAGCAACATGACATGAAGCTAGACCAGATGAGAAGATTGATGGACCACTTTCTGATAGAAGACATGACTCTTGGATGAAAGTGATGGATGATCTGTGCCCTATGAAGAGATCCAAAAGGTGAAGAATCCTCAACAACAAAGAATTTCATGACATTGAAGGAAGGAGTTCTTCATGAGCAACTGGTTGTTTTCATCATTGCTGTTGCAGGTCCCTGATTAAGAGGGAGTCTGGTAATAAGTTTCTTACCTGGGAGAAAATTCTTAATTCCTAAGCTCAGAGGGAGCTTAGGTACCTTCCTTGTATAGGAATGAGTAAGCTCCATTTGTGGGACCCTAGTTGAGATGGATAGGTAGACACGCCATTTTGGTCTTCACCTAGAAGACAAAATGGATGATTGGGTAATCATCTGGCATCCGATACTTTGAGGATGTATTAGGGCATCCAAGATAAGAGTAGTCGTGGAAGCATATATATTCTTTGAGGACTGGGAATCCAAGATAAGAATAGTCTTGAACATATCTTGACTGAACGTGAGTGGGATATGATCCAAGAGAGACAATGATGTAGGTGTCTATTCATCATTGGTCTCGCCAACATTGCAGCTCAAAGATCTCGTGGAGAGATGGAGCTTGCACTATGAAAACGCTGGATTATATGATGCTATATAGATGGGATTACCAATCAGATTCTTCTTATGAGATTCTTCAGATTGAGAGTGACTATGTACCATTATGAATACCTCCCTATTTAAGAGGGAGTGTTGAAAAATGTAACTAGGTTCAGTCTTCATAATGACTTGTAATTATGAATTTATGTAATGAAGAGAACAAAGATAATAAAATATATTTTGTAATGGTTGCCTCATGGTTTTCATGAGAAATGAGTTTTTATTATAGGTCAAAGAATTATTCTTGATGACTTTAGGAGTTTGTCATCTTGTCATAAATATAATTAGAGTCATGTAAATGAAGTCATGTTACACTTTTATAAAGGACAATTATTGATGTAAATGTATGCCTCAATTCCTTGTTAATATGCTCTACAAAGTCGGCTCAAGCATGATGGAAAAATATCCTTGAAGAAGCCGACCTACACCTTTGAATAAGTCGACTCACCCTCAACAAGACATGTCGGCCTAGGACAATGAAGTAACCTCTATAAATAAGAAGACTGCGGCCTCATAACACCACCATCAGTTCGGACCAATTCTGTAATCAGTGTGAGGATAAGGTTTGTGATTTGGTGCGAAGTGGAAAGGTAGTCCAACGAAGAATAGAGGTAGAACAATGAAGGCATAAGAAGCTCTCTGTTTTGGGTATAAGTCAGTGAGATAAGTATGTGCTGCATTACGAGAAGAGGAGACATATACCGCAGAAGGAAAGGCTACAACAAAGGGCTAAGGTCTCGGTCTACATAGTTTGCAACCTAGTGCATGAAGGAGATTATGATCAATTTAGAGGTGAGGAAGTGCTAGCCTTTGAATTGAGGACATCTCCCATAGTGTCGAGGACTACATCAGTAGGGTGCAAAGTTTGCAATACAATTCAGAAGAAGGTGACTAAGAAGGTTGCAAGGTGTGCAAGGGATCTCGGTCTTGGGCCAACAGATTTCAGGTACCTCAGAAAGATCAAGGATATACATTGCAGCTAGAAGAAAGATATCTGTCAAGGAGGCCGAGGCTAGAAGGGAAGAAAAGGAGATCACTGTTTAGGGCTAGGAACCGAGATTTCCTAGTGTTGGTGCAAAGTAGTGCAGAAATGAGAGATCATCTAGAGAAGCCGAGAAGAGCAGTGTAAGGGTCTTGGAGGTATACTGGTGTCAATGGTCTATGTCATGGTTATGGTACTTGTCAATTGAAGATCTATAACAATAATTACTTTCGAGTTTTCCTCTCCAAGAGAGAGTGGTTTTGGCCCTGGCTTGCTAGCCTAAATATTTGTGGCTCTTGTGCATTTGATAATTGACGCAATGAAGAATGTAATAATCTAACGAAGATAAGATCTAAGGGAAAGAAGTATAAAAAAATCACAGGTAATTATCATGAAAGATAAATTTTAAATAAAATCCCTAATTTTCAAACATTAGTGGAACATTCTTGTTGCCAAGTGGTAGTGACGTGGATAAAGGGTGTTATGGTGGGTTTTATTTTATTGTAGGATGAGGACAACACATCATATCAACAAGGTACAATGGCCTTTTGATTTGAGTTATATCATCTCCTCCCCCCCACGCTAGTTCCCCTTGTTACAAGAGTAGGCCTTTGATATATTAAGGAGGCTTTAGTTGATCCAAATTGGATCATTATATTGTTTATCATCCATCCCGTTACTTTCGGGGTATAAAAATCAATGAAATCAACTTATATGAGCAGTGTTAGCAATAGGACCCAGTTTGAATAATTAGGGTTTGAAACCTTCCGGGGCCAGTTTGAGGCCTTAAATGGTGTTTTTTTGGCGTAAAACTTTGCTGCTTAAGTGCGACATGTTAAAGAATGTAATTAGTTTCAGTGTTCATAATTGTCATTTGACTTATGTCATGATGTGATTCTTATGTATCTATCAAATAAAAGAAAATGATGTAAAGAACAAAAGGAAAATTATTTTTGTAAAGCATGGGTTTATGCTCAAGTCATTTTCTTTTTTCATTAGGTCAAGCATCCATTGAATGCTCCTAGGGTTTTTCACGAGTCAAATATTCTTGTAAAATTGTAAAAGTCCCATTCGGGCTCTTGTATCAAAGAAAGAGAAATTATTTTTTGATTACAAGTTTCTAGTAGGCTCCTAAGACCTGTAAATTTTTGGGAATGTTCTATGCTTGATGCAACTTTACTTTTTATCCCAATATCAGTTAACAATCACATAAACAATGAAGTAAAATGCTGATAGAACATACCAGTGGATTGACAGAAGACAAGCCAAAAATATGTGTGTTGGTGTGTTACGGTGGTCAGCAAGATGCTTCAACCAACAAAGTCTCAATACGGTCAGCCAACTAGAAGTGTCACACAACCCTCTAGGATAGCCAGAACAGTCAACCCCAAAAATCAACGAAAGTCAATGCTGTCAGTCAATGGTCAACGCAAAACAACAGTAGCAACAAGGTCACCGCAACCAAGTCAAAGTCAACGTCCAGCCTCGGGAATTGTGTCTAAAATGCGGATTGAGGAAATCGAAAGAATGGGAGAGTTTTAGGTCAATTTGACCATGCGTTGACCAAAGTCAACGCTGCTCAACGCTGCAATAAACCCTAGGCCGAAAACATATTTTCTCCTTGCTGCAATTTCCCATGTGTGAAGAGAAGAGCCTCCAAGGTGATCGAACCAATCAGATGAGGAGAGAGAAATGTGTGAGGATGATGAGTGAAAATTTCCTCCAACGTTGACCAATTTATATCCATCAGTGAGGGTGTATGACACAACTGCTGGGGCACCAAACCTTCAGGCTGACCTGCACATATTTTGAATAAATTCAAAATAAATGTTCTGCTCATCGGATCAAGATGATCTTTAGATCGATCTTGCACTTCTCCGAAAGAGGAGTCCAATAAAAATATTGGCATCTTCATCTGAACATCACAACATGGAGTTTGGACCTAGTTGTCCAAAATTAACACTCCCTCTCAACTAGGGAGAACTCCACCCACTTGTGAAATCCAAACATCGTGCGTCATCCCACTATAACTTGCTTTGCGGGCTTCTTTATTTCAGAACAGAAGTGGGCTAGTCGCAAAGACATCATCCACGACTGACAGATTCAACTCAGAGCTCTGAAACCTCTATAGGACTCAAAGAGTCACATACCAACCCGAAGTTGGTTTATCTGACCTGAAGTAAGTAGGAGGTCTGAAACCTCACTATACTTGATCCTAGATCAAGTAGTTGGACCGTGCCATCCTAGATAGAGAGTACGGAAATCTATGATGGGTCCATCAGTCTTTGCTACTAGTCTCTAGCTTTTCCCACCTCACTATCCAAATGAGAGGTACTTCCCATGAGTTCGGGACTCAAATGGGTAGGATGCATACGGGGCACAGATCATGAGAGGTGAACCAACTCAATTGTCATAATGGTGGGGCAGAAGCACACCAACAAGGTTCAACAAGCCTAGCCCTATGGTTGCTTATAACTTCGAGAAGCTATCCCCAAAGCCCCCTAGAGCTCCAAGAGCTCATCATCCAACAGGACCCTCAGCATAGGGTCGTTCCATGATACCAAGATTCTCATGGAAGGTTAGGAACTTGACCTTCCCCAAGGGCTTTGTGAGAATATCCGCGACCTGCTCATCAGTTCCTATATGATTGAACCTTACGGCGCCTTGCTGTACCATATCCCGGATAAAGTGGCACCTGATATCAATATGCTTGGATCGATCATGGAAAACATGATTCTTGGACAACCGAATCCCTCTTTGGTTATCACAGAGCATCATAGTGGTATCTAGCACATGCCCGAGCAGCTCACTGAAGAGCTCTCGCAACCAAACTACTTCACAATAGGCCATACTCGCTACAATGTATTCGGCCTCCGCCAAAGCCACCGACTTTTGCTTCCTTCTCATCCATGATATCGAAGCAGAACCAAGTGTGAAGAAACATCTCGATGTTCTCTTACGATCCACCACACTGCCAGTCCAATCGGCATCAGTATATCCATGGAGTGTCATGCTCCCGGAAGTGTATCTCAGCCCATGGTTTATCGTGCCCCGAAGATATCTCAACATATTCTTGGCACCAACCCAGTGAATGTGATGAGGCACAACCATATGTTGACTCAAAGTGTTCACTGCAAAACATAAATCAGGACGGGTGTTCACTAAGAACATCAGGGCCCCTACGAGTTGATCATACTCAGTAGGATTTTCTAGCGTAGGCCCAACAACACTGCCACTCAACTTCTTAAAGTTGAGCTCCATCGGTGTCGACACGAACTTACAGTCCACCATACCAAATCTTTCCAGAAGCTTCACAATATATTTTCCTTGAGAAAGGAAAATCTCACCAGGTCTCAGCCAGACCTTTAGGCCTAGGAAGTAGTGCATCAGTCCTAGGTCCTTCATCTCGAACTCAGCAGCGGGCTCCCTCTTGCATTGATGAATGAGAGGGTCAGCACCTGTCAGGAAGAGGTCGTCCACATACATCACCAGAATGAGAGGATTTTCTCTATCAACCTTGAAGTAAAGGTTTGGATCAACATTACTACGAGTGAAGCCTAGCTTCATCAAGTAGCTATCTATCCTCTCGTACCAAGATCTGGGTGCTTGCTTCAACCCATAGAGGGCTTTCTTCAACCTGCAAACATGGGTGTCCTGATCCTGGACTTCGAACCCCAGAGGTTGCTCCACATACACCTATTTTTTTATCACACCATGCAGAAATGCGATCTTCACATCCGTCTGATGAAGACTCCATCCTTGCGTAGCAACAAGGGCTCTGATAGATCAGATGGTGGTATATCGGGCCATAGGTGAAAATATGTCATCATAGTCTATGCCTTCCTTTTGAGAGAAGCCACGGGCAACGAATCTTGCCTTGAATTTTTCAGCACTTCCATCAGATCCATGCTTGATCTTATAGAGCCATTTCGAGGTAACAACTGCTTTTTCCTCCGATCTTGGAACCACATCCCAGACATCATTCTTCATAATGGACTCATATTCTTCATGCATAGCATCCTTCCAGACTTGATGCTTTACGACTTCCTCAAAAGATCCAGGCTCAGATTGTACGATAATACTCATGGCTACTAGATACCCTTGGTATCTATTTGGTTTCTTGCTTTCATGGAATGTCCCCCTTAGGGCCATATGTCCCTCGGCATCCTTGAGAGTGTCCTTGAGCCATGATGGTCTCTTCCTCATCGAAGGCGGTGGATCAATTGGATCCATCGTTCCTTCAGCATCGGGCATCGTCTCATCTTTTGGTTCTTCTTGATTTCCAGGGCTTGCTTCATGATCTTCCTCAGATCTCAGAAGACTGACTACTTTCCTTAGGGAAGCATCTTCGTCAAAGGTAACATCGTGGCATATCTCCACTTCCCTTTGACTAGGCACATAGACTCTATAGGCCTTCGAAGTTTCGTTGTAGCCCACAAACATTCCCTTCTTCCCAGAAGCATCCAACTTGCTCCTCTTCTCCTTCGGTACATGAAAATAAACAGGACATCCAAAAACTCTAAAATGTAAGACGTCAGGTTTCTTACCAGAGAAAACCTCTTCGGGAGTTTTGGAGTCGAGGGCGGAATGCGGGCATCGGTTTTGTATGTACACAACAGTGTTCACACCTTATCCCCACAGAAACTTCGGTAGACCTTGGTCACATAGCATGGCACGGGTAGCTTCCACAATGGTCCTATTCTTTCGTTCAACAATGCCATTGTGCTCAAGATTATAGACAGTTGTGGTCTCCTTCTTGATTCTAGCTTCTTTGCAAAATTTCTTGAACTCATTCGTCTCATATTTAGTGCTGTTATCGGTCCTCAATATCTTGATCTTCTTCCCTGTCAGATTTTCCACCAAAGCTTTGAAGGTACGGAACCACATGAAAGCCTCATCCTTCTTTTTCAAGAAGTATATCCAGGTTTTGCGAGAGAAGTCATCCATGAACGTCATATAATAAGAACATCCTCCCAAGGATGTTACAGGAAGCATACCAGACATATCATAATGTACTAATTGCAAGACATTAGATGTCTTTGTGATGCTTGAGGGGAAAGGTCCCCTTGTATGCTTTCCTTCGGCACAACCCTGACATACACCTTCGTGATTATTTGAGAACTCGAGCATCCCCATCACAACCTTCCTTGCTTCGAGAAGGGCTTTGTAGTGAAGGTGTCCAAACCTCCGGTGCCATAGTTCAGTCTGTCGGATAGTATCACAGGTCATCTCTCCCAGTGGACTTCCTCCAACCTGGTAGAGTGTATCAACTCTAAAATCAATCGTGATAGCTTCCTTGAAACTATTCTTCTAGATGCGCACCTTCCCATCAATGAATGCCACATTGAAACCTTTGTCTTCCATGGCCGATATAGACACAAAGTTCTTCTTCAAATCAGGTACGTATAGTACATCTTGCAAACATAGGACTTGACCTTGAGACAAGTGGAGGGTCACAGTCCCTGTCCCTTTCATGGGATATGTGACATTATCTCCAAGGATAATTTCCATATTAGTATCCTTCTCAACCATATCTAAAAGTGCTTCCTTGAACCCAGTGATGTGCCTTGAGGCACCACTATCTATCAACCAGACATCCATTGTATCAGGTGGAGATGCAACAGAGTGGGAAGATACAAGAATGAATTCATTTCTTTTATCAACAACATTTGATTCCTCATACCTGGAATTTCTCAACCTTTTGAAAGGTTGCCCATTTCCACCGGAGGGACCCTTCCTCTTCCCCTTGAACTTGTTGTTCCTTTGATTGCCATTCCTCCGGTTGTTGTTGTTTTCATCATCATCAGGAGAATCCTTCTTGAAAGGGCATTCTGTAGCATAGTGACCTGGCTTGTGACAAGTGTAACACTTGCCTTTCTTTCCTTGGGCCCCTGCTCTTCCTTTGTTCCTTGGACCACCAAAGTGCTTCTTCTTAGAATGAGCAGTGAAGGCAGCATTTCCTTCGTTTTCATATTCCTTCATCCTTGTCTCTTCTTGTATGCATCAATCTCCTTGGAAGTACCCAACTCAGAGATGTAGGCAACCAAAATCTTATGAATTTAGTCCCTTATCATCAACTTTTCTTTGATTTCCCCCTTATTGTACTTTGATTTGGCAGCAGCAGTTGTAGTGGATGGTGGCTCTTGGATTTTACCTTGCACATAGTCCATGACATCTTGGTCTTCCAACATAAGATCCAATGTAATCTTCCAGGCATGGAAGTCATCCTTCCCAGTCAATTTTTCATCAGCCTTAAAGCCATTGTAGTTAGAGGAACCCATGCTCTTCTTTGGTGATTGCTACAAACTAGGGCTTTGTATTCACCTCAGCTCCGATACCATGTAAATTTTTGGGGATGTTCTATGCTTGATGAAACTTTAGTTTTTATCCCAATATCAATCAACAATCACATAAACAATGAAGTAAAATGCTGATAGAACATACCAGTAGATCGACAGAAGACAAGCCAAAAATATATAAGTGTGTCGGTGCGTTACGACGGTCAGCAGGATGCTTCAACCAGCAAAGTCTCAATACGGTTAGCCAACTAGAAGTGTCACACAACCCTCTAGGACAGCTAGAACAATCAACCCCAAAAGTCAACAAAAGTCATTGTTGTCAGTCAATGGTCAACGCGAAATAGCAGTAGTAGCAAGGTCAACGCATCCAAGTCAAAGTCAACGCCCAGCCTCAGGAATTGTGCCAAAAATGCAGATTGAGGAAATCAAAAGAATGGGAGAGTTTTAGGTCAATTTGACCATGCATTGACCAAAGTCAATGCTGGTCAACGCTACGGTAAACCCTAGGCCGAAAACATATTTTCTCCTTGCTGCAATTTCCCACGCGTGAAGAGAAGAGCCTCCAAGGTGATCGAACCAATCATATGAGGAGAGAGAAATGTGTGAGGATGATGAGTGAAAATGTCCTCCAATGTTGACCAAGTTATATCCATCAGTGAGGGTGTGTGACACAACTGCTGGGGCACCAAACTTTCAGGCCGACTTGCACATATGTTGAATAAATTCAAAGTAAATGTTCTTCTCATCGGATCAAGATGATCTTTAGATTAATCTTGCACCTCTCCGAAAGAGGAGTCCAATAAAAATATTGGCATCTTCATCTGAGCATCACAACATGGAGTTTGGACCTAGTTGTCCAAAATTAACAAGACCAAGTCAGCCAACCCAGCTTAAGTCAACCTCTTAGAAGGATATAAAAAGGCAGGACTTCAACATCATTTACATGTATCAAGCTTTATTCTTTGGATTCGGTTTGCAATTGAAATTAGGCATGCGAAGGTCATAGTATTGAAAGGTAACTAGGTTCGATCTTCATAATGACATGTGTAATTGTTATTTTATGTAGTTGATGAAGATAAGAAAAAGAAAATTATTATTATGCTTGTCTCATGGGTTTCATGAGCAAGTAATTTTATTTTTAGTGATGGCTCCCATTCTGAGCCTTTAGGATTTGTCATCTAGTCATAAAATTCAATTCGAGTCAATGTCATATAGGAAGGACCCTTCTTGGGCATGTTACATCTTGTATGCATCACTTAATAAGTGTGTAAGCCCTACAAAACCAAGCAAGAAACCTCTTCTTGAAGTTGGCGACGAAATGGAGTATATATAATTATAACTTACTTAATGGACATGTCAGCTCATATATAGGGGAAAACTACCTTAAATATGTAGCTCGTATTTCATTTTTGTTACAAAATTTTCAGTGATCTTTGTCTTAAGTGTGAAGCTATTGCAGTAAGTGCAGCAGTGCGAAAGTGCAGTATAATGCAAGGATAATCGTGCGAAGGTACAAGGACAGTAAGTGTGAAAGTATAAGGAAAAAAGTGTAAGGACAACAGTGCAATGAAAACAGTAAGCACATCAATACAACAAGTGCAAGTTTGAAGTTAAGCAGTGCAAAGATGACAAAGAAGGAGCCAACGAAGAGGGAGGAAAATATATGAAATATTCCAGCATTAGTTTTGGGACTGTTTTGGGCTATAAGGGTTTTTTGAAGTGTAGTGCTGAACCAAGGGACAAAATTTCTGAAGAGTGTCCAAGAAGAACGAAGAAGCAAAGGTTTGATCATTGTAGGAAGAACCTCATCAAGGAGGATTTGTGTCTTGGTCTTGGAGGGGCATATAGGTCAAGGGTCTTGGTCTTCGTTTTCATCAATTGGAATCTCTATAAGAAGAAGAATTTGTTTGGGTTTTCCTCTCAAAGAGTGAGAGGTTTTGGCCCTAGTTAACAATATATATTTTTTGTCTCTTATCTCTTTATGGTTTATGCATTGGTATCTATTTGATGAAGAAGAACACTAGTAACCTAAGTAAAAGAAGATCATAATCTAAAGAAGTAAAATCCAATCACAAGTAGTTACTAAAAGAAGATAAATCACTTAATCTCTATGCTCTACATTTCTCAACATAGTATCAAAGCGAAGGTAACAAGTCAAGGAAGGGAAACTCAATAAAGGACATTCAAGAGTTGAAGAACTAAAAGGATCATCAAGAGCTAAGGTAAGATATGAAAAGTCAGCTTGAAGAGAGGCATCAAAAGGAATATCAAGAAAAGTCAAAGAAAACAGTGAATCTCCAAAAATACTTAAGGGCCAAATTCAATAAGAAAAAAAAAAAAAGTTATGGGAACAAAATTCTCAAGGTTCGATCTCAAATATAGCAAGGAATTTAGAACAAAATACATCTCTCCTAAGACATTAAAAAGACCCAATATCAATCCTACATCAAGCCAAAATTCTGGGTGAAATTTCAGCCCTTCTCCAAGTAAGTTGACACCCCAAAATTATAGTGATAGTACATCACTCTTTCAAGAGGCCAAAGTCAGCATTCAAGAAAAACAAAGTCTGTTTTGTATCATCGTCATAAACAACCAAATAGCTATATCTCCTCTAGAAGACCAATAACTCCATCTTTGTGGCAAATCAAATCCATCACAAGCACTAATCATATATAACTCAGCAAGGCATTCAAGAAGGGTGACCTTCTAAAGGAATTGCCTTGATACTCATCTATATATTTCTTATAAAAAACTGAACTAAGGAACTATAGGAAGAAAATAAGTGCAACATAAGGAATTTACATAATAAAGTTATGTTGAAGAAAAGTCCTGTAACCATCATAGTATCAGGATGGAGCCACATACAATTTATGTCTCATGAAAGAGAAGGTACCATCAAATAGTGAAAGAAAGTTTGAAGGATTGCAATAAGGGCAACAAATATATCTTGTGAAGGAACCATGGCATCACAAGTAGGTATCCATGAGGTATGTATGATATTATATTATTGTTAAGGGTCCACCATAAAATATTGTTGGGTTGAAGGTATGACTCTAGGGTTTGTATTTTGAACTATGAATGGCTCATAAGAAACCTGAATCTTAAAGTACTTGTCCCTATGATGTGACTTCTATTGAAGATTGTAACTAGGTTTGGTCTTCCTAAACTGTATTTGATTCAATATTTATTGTAGTTGTCAAAATAATAAAGAAAAAATTTTTAAGTTGTTATTAAATGACTTATTAAATCATTGGTTTCATGCTTGGGGAATACTATTTTAGGTCAAAGTCCCCATTGTGGACTTCTAGGATTTATTATGAGTCTATAGGGTTATTGTAGATTTAAATTGACTCATATTGGGCTTTTGAATCATGCAAATAGGTCAAGTACTGAGTCAAATATGGTTTATGGAGCCTCCACATCAAGTTGGGCTTCAAGTGATCAAGCCAGCCTCAAGTCCACTAAATCGAACCCATCAAAAGCCTATAAATACAAGGAGATCAAATTCATTTGGAGACATCTCAAACACTCAGAAATTCGATATATTTGCTGCATCAGGGAAAAGTGCGAAGTGAAGAAAGAGGTCAATTGGAGTGCGGTTTTGGGCAAGCTAAAGGAATTAAAGAAAATCGAAATTTTAGTGCTACTCTCTCCCTCTCACGTGATATAGTATGGAAGATTGAAGTCCTTCATTATTTGTTGCATCAGGTGCAACTTGTTGCTACTGCCTAGAGAATAATAGGTCAAAGTTTATTATGTTGGATGCTGTCACATTGAGAAGCTGTGTTGGGTCAAAATCGAACTCCTAGAAGCAATATTGAAGCCTTTCCCTTAATATTAAAGGTCCAGAAGCAAGGTCAAAGTTCCAAGTCGAAGAAATTGCTACATAGTGCTGCTATTGCTACTACTATTGCCAGATTGAGGAAGGATCAAAATGAAGGCAAGCTTGGTGTGGAGGAAGTCCGAGTCAAGGTCTAGAGTCTCAAGAATTACTATTGAAGGAAGAAATACTGACTGGGTTTTCATCGAGAGTGGGGTTTTTCCCTGATGGCTATCCTACATCTAGTGTCCTTGATCTATGTGCTTTTTCTTTGATATTTTGTTTGATGAACTAAGAAGAAATAAGATAAGAAGAACATAATAAGAACTAAAGAATATCACAAGTAAATAATCAAATAAGAGAATCTTTCTGCCTTTCTGATTCTCTAACATTGTATCAGAGCTTTGGTGAAATAATAAGGAAAAGACAAATTCAAGGATTTGATCAAGGAGACATAAGAAGTTCATTAAAGGAAACTCTTTAAGGAAATAAGTCTTCACTACCTTCAAGGAAGATTACTAGCACTATCAGGAGAGCAAACAAGCTTGAAGGAGCTTCAAATTATAGTTCTTGGAAAAAGAGGATTGACCTCCTCCTTGAAAAGAACATGGTCTGAGACTTGGTAAAGGGAAAAGTGAAGAAGCCCACATAAGAATCAAGTGATGTTGATAAGGTAAAATTAAGAGAATTGGAATTAGTGGTTATGAATTTGATGGTTGAAGGCTTAAAGGACAACCTTGAACCCTTCATAGCAAACATTGATGATGCCCATGAAATGTATGATGCCTTGTCAAAACTATTTACCATTAATAATATTGGAAAAGTGGCAAGCCTAAAAATGAACTAAGGACCACTAATATGACCAAGGAGGACACTGTATCTACTTTCTTTGTGAAGATAAAAAGAATACGAGATGAACTTCTTTCCATTGATGAAATAGTGACAGATAAATAACTTGTGATCACAACCATACTAGGGCTACCACCTACTTGGGGTGCATTTGCTGCAGGTCTCAATAGCTGTAAAGAAAATCCCACCTTTGAGGAACTATGGACAAGCTATAGTAAAGAAGAATTAAGAATCTAAATGGTATCCAAAAATGAATAATTCTCAAATGCTTATGTTGCTCATCACAAGGGAAACTTCAAGAAGAAAGGGCCAAGGAAGAAGGTTGGTATGTCCAAAATTGAATGCTATCATTGTCACAAAATGGAGCATTATAGAAGTGAGTGTCCCGACAATCCTAGAAGCAAGAAAAGAGATAGAGAAAATGTGGCTAAAGAAGTATCCTCTCCCAATAGAGCAAAGCCCGAAGAGAATGACATAAGGGACTTACATTAATAAGCCCCTTACTCCTAGCTTTAAATATTTCATTTGTATATTTTATGTTTAGTTATAGGATTAAATTTTTTTTGGAAAGACATTTTTCTTCTTGTATAAGTTTCTAAGTTTCCCTCAAAGCTTTGGAGGGAGCCCACAACAAATCCTCAAGATAAGTATCTCATTCCCTCTCTAATTGTTTTCATGTACTTATTTAAAGTTTTTATTATATTAAATACTAAGTTTTTATTATATTAAATACTAATCACTTGTCCTACTATGTCTAGCTCTACTAAATCTTAAAATATTCTTGTTTGGGATTATTCATCCTCTGATGAATCTACCCACCTTATATACCTCAAATTGTTTTCATAAATAGAACCCTAAAAAAGGTTTTTTGGAAACCTTAACCTAAGGATATGTTGAGAATATGTGAAACCATAAACCTACTTAGGGCTATTAATAAAGAAATTGCTATTCTGGTTAATATATTGATAATATCGTGTTTGGGATTTTGATATGATCATGAAAGCTATAAACTAATTAGGTTGAAATGATCCTATTAGAAATATCGAACCTTTGAAGTCTTGATAGAATAAGGGTTTGCTTTGACATGAACCGAAACCCTAGGTTTTGGTTAGGTCTACAAGCAAAATCCTTGTTATGAAAAGTCCTAGGAATGAACCCTAGGTATATATTTCTTTGATTGAGTCCCTAACTTAGTCTAGGTCGATGTATGTCTGATCATTAATATTGTCTAATCATATGATATACTTATACATGATAAAATATCCTAGATGCATGTGTTGACAAAATTTCTAATGATCATAAGTTCTAGGGTTTGGAATCAAGCTCTAGTCAAAGTTTGGAGTTCTAGGATGATGATTGAAGAGTCTAGTGTTTTACATCTAAGCTCTAGTAATATTTAAATTCTCTAGTATGTGTATTCATCTAAATCAATCTAATGTTTGATGAGAATTTATAGATGGAAACTCTAAGGTTCACATCAAACCCTAGTAGAAGCTATTCATGCTGTATTTTCTTTGATTGAGTGAAATCTCGGTTTACATAAAACTATAGTGGATAGTCTATCATATGGCTTCTGTAAGTTATTAGATACCTTTAATTTTCCTTTGATTTATTCTTAGGGATCGCTATATGTCAGAACTAATCTTCTGTCATCTTGATTGAATTTATGTTGTGATTCAAGGGTATGTATCAAACCTGGGCTAGATGATTGAAGTATAGAAGTATAGTCTCTTGTATAAATGCTTCCACTACTGCAAGTTCTTGTTATGACTAGCTTCATGCTTCTACAAAATTGGTTGTTCTTGCTATCTAAGTTATGCACGTATATCATATTGGTGAAGAAGTTCGTAAGAGAAGTTAATATGATGAGAAGGAAGTAAGCCATGAAATATTCTCCAAAACCGAAGGAAGAAGTTAATCTCCCTACATTAAGAGGGAGCATGGATAGAAGAACTCTCCCTGATTAATAGGGATGAAATAACATAGTTTTGGATTGAAGAATACATTTTGGAAGATATGTTGCCATATATGAAGTAGGAAGAGGAATCTTACCTACTGAGATTAGTTGAAGGGAAACATCGAAACCCCGAAGGTTTGCTTTGATTATGTATTTGAAAGTATATTTCTGATTTGGGTTTCGTTTGTACAGGTGAATCTCTCGAAGAATTTGATAACATGCTGGTTACCAATTAGTTTGATTGGGAGAGATTGGTTATCCTTGATCTACTGGATCAAGGGGTGTTGAGGCTTTGTGAGTGAAGCATTTCCTGGAAAGACATCGAGCCGAAAATTTGTGTTGATGTCTAGTAGGGAGGGTGGCATCGGGTAGATGTGAACCTAGTTCTTTGGGCTGATGGTCAGTAATTAAGCCCGATGGTAGCTATAGAGACTGAAATCTTTAGTCCATATTAGTCCCACATGGATAGATTGCCCTGGTTAGGAATCTAGTCCTTGGCATTGCGGTGCCTAAATTGTTGAGTGACCAATGGATAGATTTCCCTAGTCAGGAATCTAGTCCATAAAATTTAAGTGTCTAAAAATTCTTCATATTTCACATAGTTGATATCTACCTTGTACTATTTTATTATGAATACCTCCCTAATTAAGAGGGAGTGTTGAATATTGTAACTAGGTTCGGTCTTCATAAATTGTATTTGATTCAATATTTATTGTATTTGTAAAAATAATAAAGAAAATAATTTTATATTACTATTAAATGACTTATTAAAGCATGTCTTTCACGCTTGGGTCATATTATTTTAGGTCAAAGTCCCCATTGTGGATTTCTAGGATTTATTCAGAGTCTATAGGGTTATTGCATATTTAAATTGACTCATATTTGGCTTTTGAATAATTCAAATAGGCCAAGTATTGAGTCAAATATGGTTTATGGAGCCTCCACATCAAGTCACCCTCAAGTCCAGCAAATCAAACCAATCAGTAGCCTATAAATACAGGGAGATCGAATTCATTTGGAGACATCTCTCACACACTCAGAAATTCGCTATTTTTTGCTACATCCTTGAAAAGTGCGAAGTGAAGAAAGAGGTCAATTGGAGTTTGGTTTTGGGAAATCTAAAGGAGTTGAAGAAAATCGAAATTTTGGTGCTACTCTCTCTCTCTCTCTCACGTGCTATAGTCTGGAAGATCGAAGTCCTTCATTATTTGCTGCAGCAGTTGTTGCATCAGGTGCTGCCAATTTCTGCTGCTAGGAGAAGAAGAGGTTGAAGCTTATTCTATTGGATGTTTCTACCTTGAGAAGCTGTCTTGGGTCAAATAAAACTCCTAGAAGCAATATCGAAGTCTTTCCCTCAATACCGAAGTTCCAGAAGCAAGGTAGATGTTCGAAGATGAAGAAAATACTACATAGTTCTGCTACTAATGTTGTTGCTGCTAGATTGAGGAAGGATCAAAATGAAGTCTGACTTGGTATGGAGGAAGTCTGAGTCAAGGTCTAGAGTCTCAAGAATTACTATTGAAGGAAGAATTACTAAGTGGGTCTTCCCCGAGAGTGGGGTTTTTGTAGGAATTTACAAGGTAAGTTCCTTAGATCGAACACCAAAGGTCACTGCTCACAAACATATCACAAATCAGTACATCAATATTTGACATGGTTAAAACCCTCAAAGAGGGAAACAGTCCACGACCTGAGCCAACATGGCCACTTCACGCAATTTATTAATATAAATAAATAAATTTACATAAGATTATCTTATAAACAATCACTAGACAAATGACCCTCCATGCTCTTTAAATAGATATCATGGACCAATCAGGTGTTAATCCATGGACCAAGTGTTGGTAATACCGAGAAGAGAATGAAATATCGGATCACTACATATCGTGACCATCATATTATAAGTTACATAAGTACATAGTAAAGAAACACACTTTACCTAACTCTATGCTAGACCAAGTTATACTTAACTATTTCCAATGTGTCGGAATATCCTAACATCCCCCCTTAAGAACAAATTGGGATAGGATTTAAGGATTTAAAAAGGTGACATAATAGGAGAAGGAAGGAGGCATTAGAGCCTATCCCCCCTTAATGATAACTTTCCTAGACTCGAAGCATATATTAAGGTGTGGTAAACTTCACTTCTGTGAGAGCCTCTGTAAAGATATCAACAACTTGATCATTGGTTGAACAATAATGCACTTCAAGAACACAATCATGAATGAGATTTCTAATGAAGTGTATGTGTAGCTCAATGTGTTTCATGCGTTGATTATGAACTGGATATTTGCATAGCTAAATGACACTCTGATTATCACGCCAAAGTGTAGTTGGATGCTGCTGATGAAGACCAAATTCAGACAGGATCTGACGAAGCCACAGGGCTTCCTTGCTGGCTTCAACAACACTAGGATACTCTGGTTCCGCCGAAGAAAGAGAGATGGAACTTTGTTTCTTACAAGACCATGTAATAGGTCCTGAACCAAGAGTGAATACATAACCTATAGTAGACTTTCGATCATTAGGGTCACTAGCCCAATCAGAATCAGTGAAACCAACCAACAATGTAGATGCTCTTGTGAATCCGGAACTGAACTGTACCTCGAATATATCAGAGTATTCTTTTAGCATCTTTCTAGTGACTTTCATGAGGTTTGTGCATAAACCGAGAAGCAAGACCAACAATAATGGAAAGGTTAGGACGGGTATGGGTTAGATACAAAAGTTTACCAACAATTTGACGATATAAGGTACCATCAATTTTAAGGGAAGTACAAGTGACTGAAAGCTTGAATCTAGAATGAAAGGGAAAAGGGGCTGAGTTACAAACTTCCATGTGAAAGTGGCGTAGAAGATCACAGACATACTTGGACTGAGAAAGGGTAATACCTTCTTTGGATTGTAAGACTTGAAGACCAGGGAAATAATGCAAGTGTCCCAACACTGTCATTTAACACTTATTTTTGAGGCTAGACTTCACATGGTTTATATGGTTGGTATCACTACCAGTAACGATAAGATCATCAACATAAAGAACAAGGATGATTAAGGACTTACCCACTTTCTTGGTTGTAATATCCCAAAATAGGGAAAATCAGCACTATTGGGAATATCTTAAGATATTCCAAAAGTGGAGCTGCAACAATCCATGAACATAATGATGAAAGAGAAGTGTAAATCAACTCATAAACATGGGAGATCAAAATGGAAACCTTAATCCATGTATTATATCAGCAAATCCATACATAACAATGAGGCATTGATCATATACCATGAAGGAACAAGCCTCCCATAAGAAATCACTCTACAAATGAACTGCTGTCACAATAAAAGAATGCCAGAGACTACTACAACGCAGTTAAAAACACACTGCTATAGAAAAATGATGTAAAAAATATGTAGGGCTGTTATAAGCCTCAAAATATATTCTCAATATAGATCTATGCTCAATATCAACTCCTACAAAGAACCTGGAAAGGGGTTTTCCGAAATACACTCTATACAAGATGGGATCTAAAGCCCAATGGCTGTAGATACACTGCAAACTGAAGAAAAAGAGTGTAGAAGTAGACCCCCTCAAAGGTCTCTTCCCATGAAAGGATGAACCCCTCAATCACAAGGAAACACTGCAAAGGAGACACCAGAACTCCTGCTAAAGATGCCTTCAAAAATAACGCATTCCCTAGCTGGAACAACACTGGGAATGAGGGGAAATGTATGGCCTAATGCCAAGGATCTGAAATGTGCCCAAGAACTCTCCAAACAGATCTCCCCAAGAGAAGGAAACCTTCCTCCTATGAGAAAATAACTCAGAAAGTGGGGTTCTAACCCCTCCACTACTGCACCCTGCAACAAAACACAATAACCTGCAGAAACTGCGCTGATGAAGAAGCTATAGCTTGGCATGAAAACTTAAATGTGGAAATTCATACAATACTCTTCCAAGAGGCTCCTCAAGGAAAGAGGTGGGATTCCCGCTTGGGAACACCCGGTGCTAAACATCACAACTACCCTACTAAACGGCAAGAGGAAGCAATAGTCTAAGCAGAACAATCTCAAAATAATCTAAAACATGCCCTCAAATGGCTACCATCCTATTTATTAAGTAGAATGTGAGCTTGCTTGCCCTTGGCCCCACTCAATTAGGTCATTTCTTCCATGAGATCCATCTCCCTCCAAAACTTTGTTGTTCTCTAAATGATCTCCACTCCTCCTTATCAGCGCTATTGACTTGGTCAAAGTTGACTGAATCAACATGACCCAAACCCTATTCACACTTGGAGGAGCTTTATTTAGCTACTACAAAGGTCTCCTTTCACACTAGAAGTGTTTTTGTTTCTGCTTAAGAGACTTATGGGCCTCCCCTCCCATTAATTACTGACCTAGTGATAAAAACAACTATAATATTCCATTTAGCTAGGAGGCTAAATTTTGGAATATTATAGTCCTCCCCTCCAAAATGTTGCTTGTCCTCAAGCAACTGTATAAGGAGAGAAAAATTCCTCCCCTCCTCCTCTTATGGCCTCCTCATCAATAGTTCCCACCACTTCTCAACACAATCTGCAATAAATCTGTCCTCCAAGACTCCCTCCAAAGCATGCAAAACCAAATGGCTCACATCATGAAAAGGTGGAGGGTGTAAGTGGAAACCTTCTTGCTGTCCAATGACCTCCTCAAGATAGGAGTTATGACAAGCATAGGAGATATCATGACCAATGAGAGACTTCCAAACCCATGCTATCATCCAAATGAAATGAGCCATTCTAGGTAGCGCATCAAAAGAATCCTCAACCCCCGGTGTATGCAATGTGTTGGGGCTGCCCGGAGAGATTAAAAGTGGTTTCTCTCTCCACTTATGATAAGTATGGGGTTGTTGCTGATCTTGGGCTAAATTTTCATGGCCTTCAAGATTGGCCCAAGTTACCCCACAAATCAAATCAGCCATGAAATGCCTCCTCCAAGAACACAAATTCTTCAAATGGCTCCTCCCTTGTGAAGACAAGAAGTGTGGTGTGGAAATCATGGTTTTCCCATTATTTCTCCTGAAACATACAACATGTAAAGTATGGAGAATCATACTCCCAATGGGCATCTAAAACTCATCTAGCACTCTCCAAATAAAGCTCCCCATGAACATAAGAGCATTAGAAAAATATGGAAGCAAAACCTAGTGAAAACAAGCTGCCATATGACAACCGGAGAGTGGAACATAGTTCCTCACATGGAACCAGTGCAGTGCATCCCTTGCTTGCATCAAAACAAGTAAGAACAAGTGCTCTCCCAGCCACTTGTTTTCTTCCACAATCATTCTATAGGACATAAGCATGAAAGTACAATGTGGTGTCAATGGTGCACACCAAGAATCATATGGCCTCCCCCACAAACCACTGATAGAATGGCCAACATCAATGCTGTAAATGGCCTCAAGTACATGAAAATACAATATAAAAGAAGGAAATATCCTCCATGGTATAATATGCTGCTCACAAAAGGTAAAGGAATGCAAATCAGGGTGCATAAGTGTACATCCTCTACCATGTACTTTGGTCCTTGAGATGAAATGGCTCAACTAGAAATTCTCCCTCACTCTCAATGAGTAGGGAAGTGGTGGTGCTAACCTCCCCATCACCATTCGGGCTATGCATCTCTCCAGATGCTGATGTATATCCTGCTGGATGCCCTCCCAAGTGAACTCCTCTATCAATGAATGAAATGCATCAAGGTGCATGGAAAGAACGTCCACATGTGCTACATGTAGGAGCTTCCTCTTGAGCTCAGAAACTCTTTTCAAGAAGACTCTCCCGTAAGAGTAGATGACCTCACCAACCACCATGTATCTATCATCTCCATTCGGGTCATCAAGTATCATGCAAGCACCAAGATCCTTGGAGTACTCTACCAAAATTTGAGATCTCCAATATGGATCAACCCTCCTAAGAGACAGCGCTGATGATCTGCAATGTGAAGCTCCCCACATGCTACTGTCTTTTCCTTTGACATACATCCCTAATGCAAAATTCATCCTCCAAAGTCTTCACCTCTTCGGAATCTAAGAGTGGTGAACTAGATGATGCAATGTCTCCCACCAACTCTGGGTTTGGTGGCCTCCCAAGTGGAATGCCCCCATGTAGTGAGACATCAAAAACTGAAGTGGAATGTATATATGTGTGGAATGATTTTTCCCTCTCTTCACTGTACAATACAATCTCCTTATTTTTTGCGGAAACCTCTCGGAATAGATAAGGGTGAACGCTCATCATCCCTTGATGCTGATCCTTTCTTCCTTCTCCTTCCATCTGCCAAGATTCACAACCCAAAATAACTGATGCATGCTGCTTCGGAATTATGGTTTGGTTCCCACATATTGTATCATTTGGAACTCCTTGCAAAGACACAAGGGCTCCTCCAATGGAAGCTATGGCTCCCTTCCCATCTCCATGTGGTGATGGATCTTCTCCCAATGGTACAATGCTGTCAACTCTTCTCTACTCATCCTCTTCATCAAAATTATGGAGTGGAGTTGGAAAAATAAATCTCTCCAACTCATGCAAAGGTTTTGAGTTTTTGGGTTCAACAAGAGATGTTTCATAATGTTTAGTGTCAAATCTTTTCACCAATTCCTTAGTGAACCCAGCATGTGTGTTTTTGTTTGCATGATAAAATGAAGAAGAACTATTGAACCAAAAATTATGGGCCATACCTTTGAGGTGCAATGCTGCTACTCTTATGGCCTCCCCTTTTGAAACTTGGTGTAGTTGGAAATAGGAATCTAGCTCCTCCACGCAAGCTTTGGCTATGCACTTTGCTAATCCATCAAAGTTAGATAGAAAGATTCTACCTCTCTTGCATCTATGATGATTGCTGGATCTTCTACCTTCCTTGAGTTGGAAAAACCCTTGGAAGTCCAAGTTCTCTTTGAATCTCCATGATTGAGACTCATACTCTTGAAGATAGACACTCAAGGTCTCCTTCCTTGGTGCATCTCCTCCCTCCATCCTTCTTGCAGTGAATGTGGGAAATAGATTGCGCTGTGGATCTGCATGTGTGGCTGAATGCTCACACCTATAATATGGATAACTAGGGCTTTCTTCACCTTCAAACCCTCTTGGAATGTTCCTACACTCCTCCCTTTTCATCTCCTTGAGATCTTCTTTGATAATTTGCATAGTTTGGAAAAGAAGCTGGGAGATCCTCTCTTCCTTCATTTCTCCAAATAATGGAGCCTTCTCTTTGTGCCTTCTATAAATCTCTTATTCTCCTTCCCCTATTGATAGAAAAATGGTTGAGATTCCACAGGCTGAGCCAAGATTATGCTCTGATACCACTGTAATATCCCAAAATAGGGAAAATCAACACTATTGGGAATATGTTAAGATATTCCAAAAGTGGAGCTACAACAATCCATGAACATAATGATGAAAGAGAAGTGTAAATCAACTCATAAAAATAGGATATCGAAATGGAAGCCTTAATCCATGTATTATATCAGCAAATCCATACATAACAATGAGGCATTGAGCATATACCATGAAGGAACAAGCCTCCCATAATAAATCACTCTACAAATGAACTGCTGTCACAATACAAGAATGAAAGATACTGCTACAACACAGTTAAAAAAACACTTATACAACAAAATTATGCACAAAATATGTAGGGATGTTATAAGCCTCAAAAGATATGCTCAATACAGATCTATGCTCAATATCAACTCCTACAAAGAACTCGGAAAGGGGTTTTCCGAAATACACTCTATACAAGATGGGATCTAAAGCCCAATGGCTGTAGATACACTGCAAACTAAAGAAAAAGAGTGTATAAGGCTGCAATATGATAGATCTGAAGTATACCACCTCAAAGGTCTCCTCCCATGAAAGGATGAACCCCTCAATCACAAGGAAACATTGCAAAGGAACCACCAGAACTCCTGCTGAAGCTGCCTTCAAAAATAACGCATTCCCTAGTTGAAGCAACGCTGAGAATGAGGGGAAATGTATGGCCTGATGCCAAGAATATGAAATGTGCCCAATAACTCTCCAAAAAATCTCCAAAGAGAAGGAAAAATTCCTCCTATGAGAAAATAACTCAGAAAGTGGGGTTCTAACCCCTCCACTGCTGCACCTTGCAACACAATACAATAACCTGCATAAATGACGCTGATGAAGAAGCTGTATCTTGGCCTGAAAACTTGAATGTGGACACGCATACAATACTTTTCCAAGAGGCTCCTCAAGGAAAGAGGTGTGACTCCTGCTCGGGAACACCCGGTGCTAAACAACACAGCTACCCTGCTAAACAACAAGAGGAAGCAATAGTCTAAGCAAACCAATCTCAAAATAATCTAAAACATGCCCTTAAATGGATTCCATCCTCTTTCTTAAATATAATGTGAGCTTGCTTGCCCTTGGCCCCACTCAATTAGGTCATTTCCTCCATGAGATCCATCTCCCTCCAAAACTTTGTTGTTCTCTAAATGATATCCACTCCTCCTTATCAGTGCTGTTGACTTGGTCAAATTTGACTGAATCAACATGACCCAAACCTTGTTCACACTTGGAGGAGATTTATTTAGCTTCTACAAAGGTCTCCTTTCACACTTGAAGTGTTTTTATTTATGCTCAAGAGACTTATGGGCCTCCCCACCCATTTATTTACCAACCTAGTGATAAAAACAACTATAATATTCCATTTAGCTTGGAGGCTAAATTTTGGAATATTACATTGGTGTAGACAATGTTGTCAGAATCACATCTAGAAAGGCCATTATCTAAGGGAAAGCTATCAATTTTGGCATACCAAGCCCAAGGGGCTTATTTGAGACCATAGAGAGACTTCCTAAGGTGAAAAACAAGGCTAGAATCGTTTTGGATAAAGCCAGGGGGTTGTTCCATGTAGATTTCTTCATTCAAGTGCCCATGTAAGAAGGCGGATTTAACATCCATTTGATGGAATTCCCATTTAAAGGAGGCAACAAGTGAAAGAACCAAATAGATAGAATTCATTTTGGCAACAAGGGATAGGGTTTTAGTATATTCAATGCCTTCAAGTTGTGAAAATCCTTTAGCAACAAGATGAGATTTATGTTTATCCACTTTTCCATCTGGTCCAAATTTTGTTCTGTAAACCCATTTGCATATGACAAGTTTTCTTCCCTTTGGAAGAGGAACAAGATCCCAAGTATCATTTTCCAATAAGGAACAATATTCTTCATTCATAGCTTCATCCCAATCTGGATGACTTGAAGCTTCATGATTTTTTGGAACTTGAGCCAATAAGGAAGAGGCTCTATCAAATTGAGAATGTGTACAACGTTGATCTGCAGGGTCACCTGCAAGAGAACCTGCTGCATCCCGAGTAGAGCGAACCAATAAGTTGGAAGCTGTGGAGTTGAAGGAAGATCCTAAGGAGGTGGAGGAGGATTTTCATCCTCACTGTCATCATCCGAAGTAGAAGTAATGCTGTCAGAAGAAGAAGAGATAGAGAAAGGTGGCACATATGATGAATTAGGCTCACAGGCCAAAGGTGGCACTCCCGCCGAAGTAGGCTCGCAAGCCAATATATTTTCATCAAATTTTACATCTCTTCTAATGATTACATTTTTGGATTTGGGTTGAAGAAGTCTATATCCTTTGACATATTCAAAATATCCAACAAAAATGCATTTTTCACTCCTAGGTTCTAAGGCTTTATGTTTCTCACCGGGAATATGGGCCCAAGCTTCACTTCCAAAAACACGAAAGCGACTTACATCTAGTTTTATTGAGCTCCAGGATTCTTCTAGAGTGATATTCCTTAAAACCTTAGTAGGAGTGCGATTTACTATGTAATTTTCATAGTTAATTGCTTCTGCCCAAAAATTAAGACTAAGTCCTTTAGATTGAATCATACAATTAGCCATTTAATTTAGAGTGTGATTCTTCCTTTCAACTAAACCATTTTGTTGTGAAGTATATAAAACAATATGTTGCAATTGAATGCCATGCTCAGTGCAAAAGTTGATAAATTTGTTGTTAACATATTCTCCTCCATTGTCAGATCTTAACTTAAGAATGTGATGTTCAGATTGTTTCCTAACAAAGGCCTTAAAGGCCAAGAACATGTTAAAAACTTCACTCTTGAGTTTTAAGAAGTATACCCAAGTGCATCTGGAAAAATAATCAATAAAATTTAAGAAGTACTTGTAGCCAAAGAAAGAAACAATTGGAAGTGGACCACATAAATCACTGTTCACAAGCTACAAAGGGGCTGAAGCGTTGCAAGATGCACGTTTGTCAAAACTATCCCAATGATGTTTTACAAGTACACAACCAGAACAAACACAGTTTCAGAAAGATACGATAGGAAGACCTGTCACTATATTTTCTTTACATAAAGTTTGAAGAGAGCGATAGTTTAAGTGAAAAAATCGCTCATGCCAAAATTTGCTCACTTCATCATTATGAGCAACAAAAATGGAGGGAAGAAATGATGACCCAAATTTGTCAAAATTATACAACCTTGTGGAATCATCAACAATTCCACTAGCTAAAATATGTATAGGATCTCCAAGGTCATTAATTACAACATCATGAGGTGAGAATTATATGGTTTTCCCTTCACCGAATGAGTTATCTAATAAACATATAGAAGGTTGCAGGACAAGGTAGGAACACATAATAAATCATTAAATTGACCATTATCTAGATGAATGGTTCCAGACCCTACAACACTGAGAGATCTATCATCACCAACATAAATATTTTTGGTGTTACAATCATTTAAAGAAGAAAACATGGCTTTATTTTTGACCATGTGGTAAGAGGCTCCAGAATCAATGAGCCACTCATGAGAATGAGAAGAAGAAGATACATTCAATGCACAACTAGATCTTGATGCTTGACAACTGTTATCACTAAGTTGGTACAAATGAGTTGCTCCACCAGAAAACCTAGAGTAACTCTTTCAAGCCAGCTTTTGACTAAAAATTAGCCTCTTCAGCCTGAGAGGGCTCTATGAAAGTAACTATGATTTTTTCAATTATCATTCAATCAGATGGATAACTCTGTGATATTGTCTTGAATGTGTTTGTTTGCAGGTGAAAAATGTATAGGGTTTACTACCATTAGGCTTATGGAGTCAGTTTTAAGAAATTCAATGACAATGGCTCTCCTTGTGGAAGCTGAGGCATGTAGCTGTTTCAATGAAAGGACAACACACATACAGAAATATACAATAGCTTAATTTTAAACGAAGTCAGAGCATGAAGAACATGAATCTTGAGTAATTAAAAATCAAGATACTGAAATCAAAATGTTAAGATACATAGGAAAAATTCTCATTGAAACACTAAAAGAATCTCAGGTGAAGAAGAAAGACACAGTCACTGTATATTACTGATCATAAAAAAAAATTTACAAAAGTGGTAGTGTAAAATAACATTCTCCAACCCTGTATTCTTCGAAGTTCTGCCTATTAATAGGCTTTATTCACTTACATTAGATCTGCCCACATGGCTAGATCATCGAACCATTTGTTTTGACACCTAACTTAACAATAAACTAGATACTTGGAAATAAAACAAACACCTAATGACTTTAGACTTAGAGGCCTATTATGAATCTTCCTCTTATTTATTACGTTCACTAACTGTAGGAATGGATAATTACATCAATAATAACCAAGTGCTCGAGTGGTACTAACCATAATTAGGGCATAAACACCCCCACTAGATTTAGAAACTAATAACCCTACTTTTAAGGAAAACATGTCATGATATTTGATGATTGTCTTTATGCTGAGCTGGAGCAAAAGAAAACTTTTTCGAAGAGAAAATTTCTGCTAGAGTGTTCCACTGATACTCTTTAAACCCTCCACGTGGCTGGCTGACCTCTAATGAACCTTCAAAACACCAAATTTCTACCAAATGTTGCTCGCTACAGAAACAGGGGAAAACAAGGCAATTTCGTAGTGTGGTTTTGTTGCAAATCCACTTCACCTATTTATGCCAATTTTTAGCCTTCTTTTCTAGTTTGGATATGTTTGTTAGACAAAATGAGCTAAATACAAATTCCCCCCCTCTTTGATTTTGCCCAAAACTGTGATTTTTGACAAAAATTCATCTGCGGGGATTTCGTAGCGGAATCTGGGCTTCAAGCTTGGGATTCGCTATGAAATTTCCTAATTGGCAGAAAAACACAAAATTTTCCCGTTTCTTCAAAATTTCACTTTTAAATCTGAGAATGCTGATTTCTGAGTGCTAGAAAAACATGAAAAAGGTGATAGGTCTATTCCTCAAGCTTTGGGAACTTCTTCTTTAGTAGTAGGAGGCTGCATCTCTTCAAGCTCATTTATCACTTTGATTTTAAGTCCTCTTTTCTTCAGTTCTAACTGTATCATCTCCATTTGATCCTCTAACTCTTTAACTTGGCTTTTAAGCTTCTTCCTTTCAGATTATAACCATAAGTTTCTTTTTCTGGTGTGTTTCATTACCCTTCTCAAAGGAAGTATCCTTTTCATCAACTTATTGGCATTGGTTAGTGATTCATCATATTGGTTTAGCTAGTCATTTACTTCTTCTTTGAAATCTTCCATAAAATTTTTGTCTACCTTGGCCTCCTGTAATTATAACTTGATCTCAATGACCTCTTCTCTGGCCTCGCATAACTACTCCTTCAGTACCTGTACTTTAGTTTTTTCCACCATCTTCTCTTTACCTTTCCTTTGCACAAAGACCTCTTCTGTTGCTGGAGACAAGTCAATAATATCTTATGTGATAGGCTGCTTGCCTTTGTTAGTATCCTCTATATTCTTGTTTTCCATGACACCCTTTGAAAGTTGTAGCCTAATGAGTGGTTTCCTTGGCTGAAATAGGAAACTGGCATCTTCTCCTGCAAAATCAATCTTTTTAATAGTCTTACCTTTCTTTTTCTTCTTGTCACCTTCAATGTCTTCAGCTCTGACTACTGGAGTCTCCTCAATATCTATAGCTTGAAGGATGTCTTCAAGGTTTCCCTTTCCACTTGTTTGAATTATGGTTATCCTCCTGTGGCCATGCTTACTGATATTTTGTTTGTTTCTTGTAGATGAAGGCTGTGGGATTTCTGCCTCTTGTATAGGTTCCGTTTCAACATCCATTGGTTCTTGGATAGGATCTATATTTTCTTCATTTACACCTTCTGTCCCAGCTGGAGATTTATCATTTTTATTTGATGGAGTAGGTTTTGGCTTTGGGGTTTTCTTAGGTGTCATTGAATCAAATTCATAACCACTGAGGAAAAGGAAAGTAGCCCAATCTATGTTTAATTTCTTCAATTCATCCAACACCAGGATTTTAATAAAACAATGGTGGAATATTGATGTATCACTGCCTTCAGCCCTGGCTTGAACCTTGTCAGACATTTTCCCTAAGCTCCTAAACAAGAAGAAGGGAAGGTCAAGAGAATGCTTACCAATGAAGTGAAATAGAAGCCTAAAATGGCATAGGTAAACCATATGAAATATCCCCTCACAAGTAAAGTACTTTTGGATCACAAACAACACTTTGGAATAATTATTCTTCATATAAATCCTTGGAATCTCAGATGCCATGTCAGCTCCAATGTGTTATGGTTTTACAAATTCATCACAACTCTGCATCTTGAATTTAGTGGCTTTGAACCACTCTTCACCATCTCTTGGTATCTCTGTGGCTTGAGAAATGGTCTTAGGTGACACTGTAAAATTTAGAACCCCCACCTTCGAAGACACGCTTGTGAAATTTATTGCAAAATCCTTTGATATTTGAGCATGAAAACCTTGGAGTTTCTGACAGAATTCCATGCATCTGACATTGCTGAATGCTTCCACAAAACTGGGGTTTTCATTGAGTAGCTTGAGGTCCATGGGTTTGTGTCTCACACAAGAGCCTCCCTTTTTTACTTTCTTCTTCATAGCCATTCTCTTTTATAATGACATTTCCTTTTGAACTATGACATATGCAAAGAGAAAAACTGAACAACAAGCTACTTGCGGTGGGACTAAGATTCTAGAGATGATAATGGACTGATGCATGCAAAACTCAACAAAATATGACAGAGATATGCTTTGGGGATAAGTTTTAAAAATGGAATACGAATGTGGAGAGCATGATGACAAATGTGGGAGTGAAATGTAATGATGGGTTGTATTTACGCTTTTGCATGCTTGGATGACCATGATAACAGATTAGATGACCTCACCTTTATCCTAAAAAATTATAATATTGACAACTCATCTTCCTTTGTTTTGGTGCAGAAAAACATGGTTTTGCAACATATTCAGTTATAAACCTGGCAGATTCGCTACAGACAGGTTAGGTGATTCCGTAGCGAAATCTGCCAGTTTGCAGTTATATTCGTTGCAGAATCGTGAAAAATAAGACAGGTGGCCATTACCTTGATTTGAAACCATGCTTGTGAACATAAGGTGGAACTTGATAGATATGAATGAGATGACATGACTAATGGAATGTTTTAGACTTAGGATAAAGACTTATTTCATGAATTTATCATCAATTTCATGACCCAACCTTATGAGACAAAATGAAACCTAGGTGAGTGACCCTATCAATAAAAATTAAAAATTTATGTGTGATAAAAACAACCACATGTAGAAAGTTCCATTCCCGAAGATGAAGTTGAAGAGTTATCCAAATGGATGTTGTGCTTCTACATTGCTGCTTCCAAAGCTTCCATCTTATTAAAACATTTTGACTCTACGTGGTCATCACGATTACAAAAATTGCAATGTCTATATGTCTTCTTCCATTTGTTTATATTTTCCTTATCATTTTTTTGAGTTGCCTTTTTAGTTTGCAGCTGAGATTGCTTAAGACCCTTGTTTGGTTTAGGAACATTCTTTTTAAGGTGTTGCTTCTTATGATTCTTTGGATATGGTTGCTGCTGGGCTGCTAAGGATTTCTTATAAGAGTTTCTAGTATTAATAAGACCAAGGTGTAAGAGTTATTTCTTATTCCCTTATCAAAGAATCGCACAAGGAATCAAAAGAGGGGGACTTGTAAGGTGTTCCTTGAGAAATGTGGGCTTCTCTAGTGGAATGGAAGGTGGAAACAAATATAGAGTATGCAGGGCCTAACTTAGCAAGAATGGAATAGATAAGACTTCTATCTTCATTTTTGACCTTACAACCTTCTAAGATAAGTCTAAGGGTCTTGAATTTCAACAAAAAATCTTCAATAGAGGAGAAATTATTGGGGTAAACAACTCATTTTCAAGCTGGTAGAGGCTCTGATTTCATTTTTAATGCCAAAAACATTATTTATATTTTTCATAGCTTCATCAGGGGAGTCAATTTCTTAGATATGAAATCTAAGATCTTGAGCAATGAATATTCCTATAAACCCTTGTGCTTGATCTTGTTTATTTTCCCATTTAGCCTTTTTATATCCATAGGTAGGTTTAGATTCTAGTCCTGAGGTTATTCTATAAAGCCCTTTACTTCTAAGTATACCATGTAGAATAGTCATTGGAAATAATTGGTATTGTTAAGAATAACTGAGCATGCACTTTCCATTTTTAAAAAATTAACCTGAAAAAATTGAAACTAACTGCTCCAATGGAAAGATCTCGAAAAATTAGGCCGGTTAAAAAAAAACGGTTCTAAAAACGACTTTCGAATGAAGAAGTTACGCCTTTTTGAAGAAAAGTTGTAGTAGATGCCGAGTAGTCATGTGATAGGTTGAAAGTTGATGATGGAGTTGTACTTTTTTGAAAAAAATCCCCCCTTTTCCAAACTCAATATAATAATCTCACTTAAAAAAAAAAAATACTACTTTATGTGACCCACTTTTATAAATAAGTGAGTCACTTTTACGATGTTACTTTAGGAACTAATGACCAAGTAGATTGCAACTTAAATAAAACATAAAGTGACTTTATAGGGTAAGTGATTCACTTTTTATAATGGGTGAGAAATACTATTACGTAAAGTAACTTTAAAACATAAGTTACATGTGCTTTTTAAATAAAACCCTTTTAAAAAAAAGGTAATTTGCCAAAAATATTTTTAAGAAAAAGTAACTTGACAAGAAGTTTTTTAGAAAAAGAAGCTTGAGAAAGAGACTTGAACCCAAGACCTATATTCTCATAAAGCAACTTTACATCAAGTGAGCTAGTAAAAGGACTCTGTAATTGTTGTAAATGAGGAAGTATTTTTTTATTTTTTATTTATTTTATTTTATTTTATGGGTGTGTGCTTTTTTCCTGCAAAAAAACAACTGCGCAAACAACAAAAAAAATACAAGCCTTACGACAGAATGTTCAATTTTCGGTTAGTCCGTCCAACAACTATATATTTTTCTCGCTATTTCTGATTTCCTGAGATCACACAAAGTCGTGGGGAAATAAAATACGTAGCAGACAAATCCCGTATTTCTATTTCTGGTTTGCCAGATTACACACAATGCAGAGCAAAGAGCATACGTAGAGAAGAGGGTATAGATCCGATAATAAAAAAAAAAAAAACTATAAGCTGAAATAAACAGAGGGATAAATAAATATAACTGCAAAAAAAAACATACTTTATACCTCCAGATCTAAAATGACATAACCAGAAACCTTTTCGCATAAAACGAAAGGGTTTCTTCACTAGAACAGAGGCTCCAGACACAACAGAGCGGTTCTCCTAGCCTGAAAGTGCTTAGAAATAGTATATTTGGAAACGTGATGTATCTTTAGTTGGCTTCTCTTTGAATTTGGATCAACAATGGATGTAGCCCTCAGTAAACTCTTGAATACCATGTCGGCATTTACAGGGTAAGTTCCTTACATCAAACGCCAGATGTAACCGCTCACAAATAGATCACAGATCAGTATATTAGTATTTGACGTGGTTAAAACCCTCAAAGATGGAAACATTCCACGGCCTGAGCCAACGTGGTCACTTCAAGAAATTTATTAATATAAAGAAATAAAATTTGCATAAGCTTCTCTCGTAAACGATTACCATACAAATTACCATCCATTATATTTAAATAGAGATCATGGATCAGTCGGGTGCTAAGCCACGGATCAAGTGTCGGTAATAATGAGGAGAGAATGAACCATCGAATCATTACATATCATGACTATCAGATTATAAGCTAAAAAAGTACATAGTAAGGAAACAAACTTTACCTAACTCTATGCTAGACCAAGTTATAATTAACTATTTCCTATGTGTCATAATATCCTAACAATTTTTCCCTGGCTAGGGCCTACATCTAGTGTCCTTGATCTATTTGCATTTGCTTTGATATTTTCTTGATGAAATAAGAAGAGCATAATAAGAACTAAAGAATATCACAAGTAAATAATCAAATAAGAGAACCTTTTTGCCTTTCTGATTCTCTAACAACTTCTAGGTTTTGATAGGATTCTAGGGCATGGGATAAACCCTAGTGTGACATATAATAATCAAGGGTTTGAGCTTAAGAAACCATAGGGTGACATCTTGATTGAATAGAAACCCTAGAAAAATAATTTAACATCATGTTTTGTTATCATATTCTTTAGTTGGGGTACTTGTTAATTAATGTTGCAGCCATGAGAAGTAAAGATGGATGGGTTAATCCTATGTGAATCATGATGGATGGAGGGAACTATAAGGACCCTTAGATCTTTAGACTTTATTCATGATGTAATTACAGAACTATGAATAGCAAGGAAGAAGTAGAAGATGGAAGATCTCTACCATGGTTAAATAATTACATGCATTAAAGTATGATAGGATGCATCATACTAAGTATGGAATCATGGAAGCATTGAAAGCAAGAGCTTGGGATATCATCATAGAAAAGCATGAAAGACAATTAGTATCTATGGAATTAAAGTATATAGCCCTTGGGAATCTCATTGAAAACACAAGTGGAAAGGTCATCTAGTACAAGGTTCATCATACATCTATCAAATGGAAGCATTTGTTGATGGGGATACTTTAAATCATCAAGATTCTTTGATGGAATCTTCATTGAAAGGTTCACTGATCATGAAGGGAAGCAAGTGTTTCATCAAGAATTCCAAATTTGTGGAATTCATGGGATGATGGTATGATGACATAAAAGTGAAGTAGATCAAGGGATTGAAGCTCTTTCAATCAAGGAAACTACTGCAAAAATTCTAGATGACCCAAAAGAAAAATGAGGTATGTATTCTTACATTTGATATTGTGGAATTCATGTCATATGGTTGCAGGTAACATGGATCAATGCTCTATCTTGAAAGCATGATCAAAAGTAAGGATCTCCTCCCTTGAAGGAATGCATGGGTGGGTCACATATTCACTAGATGAAATCAACACCAACTATCTTCATATGAAGTATGAGGTGGCTGACTACAATTGAGGAAATTTGATTGGAAGCTCCTAGGAATATAATGTGCGAAGAAAGAAAGGAAGAGATCATAGAATATGCAACCATGGTAAAGGCAATCAACATCTGAAATACCAAGAATATTTGACTAGGATATCTCCATGGAAGATATGAAGACTCTGATGAAGTCTGAAAAAGAAACCCTTGACAATATATATATATATATATATATATATATATATATATATATATTTGGGAGATGTGTCGATATGTATACAGGATGTTGATGCAAACTAGAAGATGTATTGATGAAAGACTATCACAAAGGTAATGTTGATTTTAATTTTCATTCCTTTATTTTTATATCTAGATGGGTTTATGAAGAGCTTCCAAGGGAAGATATTTCCACCATGGATGCACATGTAGTAGGATGAAATATCCTTAAGTAAACCTAGCATGAAGAAAGTAGCATGGCATGAAGGAAGGCTAGATATGGACTAACATATCACTTTCCGATGATGACATGGCTGACTCATGGATGAAAGTGATGGATGGTCGGTGCCCTATGTAGAAGTCCCAAACATGAAGACTCCTAAATAACAAATAGAAGCTCATGACATCGTGAGGAGGAGTTCTTCAAGCAACTGGTTGTCCCATCATCTCCACACGAAGAGATGTTGTAGGTCCCTAATTAAGAGGGAGCCTTGAAACAAGTTTATTACTGAGTGATTCTTTTGTAGTAACTTCTAAAACAAAATTAAAAATCTTAAAAAATAGTCATTCAATTATTTCATCCATATATTAATCATTTATTCATATTCAAGGGAAATGATTCACATATTTATTTTATGCACCTTCTTTATTCAAAAAAGCAAAAATAGTGAATCACAAACACATCATCACAGTACATGTATTTATTGTAAATGCTTATCTGCAGTGCTAGGTTATCTGTAAATTCAAGACCACATCTTCTTTATTCAAGCCCAATTTTGAGCATGCTCAAATCAGAGGATTATCACATTAATAATTGTTGGAATTTCTAAAAATTCCAGAACAACAAATGGAGAATAAAACTCCCCTCTTCAACCCAGAGAAAGTATTAAAATTTCTTGACAGGGGACAAAGTTTCAACTCTGAAAAAAACTTCTATTTCTTCAAAAAAAATTACAAACTCTTCCTCTAACAGAGGGATTCAAAATAGTGACTACTGCTACAACACAGTGCACACCCAAGACTTCACTTTCTCTCACAAAAAAAACTATATCTCAAAAGACAACGCTGTCATGTTTTTCATTTCTTGCACTTCTGTGTGTTTTCATTCACTGTTCCATATATCTAAAAAATTACATTACAAAACTATATATATATGACTTTAAACTTTAAAACTAAACTATTTAAAAGACTGTCGGGGCCCACTTTACAATGTGCTTTGAACGCGCGATCAAACAATTTAAATTCATTATATAACATTCATCGGGTCCGCGACTAACCAAACAAATGAACAACAAAATAAAATCTCCGATTTCCGATTGAAGATCGGACGCGATCTAACAAATAAACCACGCCATTTAAAATGGCATCGGGTCCGGTTGTAAAACAAAACACAATGACCAAAAGAAAAAGTTCTGATTGCGATTATAAAACGGACGCGATGAACAAATATAAAATCTGGTTCATAAGTCAATCGGGTCCAGACTTCAAACACTGTGCGATCGGGCCTCGTACTAAAGAGGTTCCGATTGCGATTGGGAGACAGATGCGATTACCCCTTTTAATTCCGCTGCAAAAACTGGATCGGGTCTGCCGTATGATTGTTGCGATCGGACCTTGGCACAAAGCGGAGGGCGATTATAATAGTTGCTGTGTATTATATGAAAATGTTCCGCTTGCAGAACTCTACCATATCAACAAAACACTTGGACTTTGAAATATATATATGTTGCGATTTGCGATTGCGACTGTGATCGCATCACAAATATTCACATCAGCAAGACACTGCAAGTTGAACTTGTGATTGCGATTAGCACTTAAGTGGTGGGGACCACTTATCATACCTTTTCAAAAAACTTTAAGTCTTTCGATGTTTAAACAATTTCTTCATTTCTGGTTGTTGAGGGCTTAAAAGCCCGAAAGGACTGATTTTAAATAAACTCTGTTCTTCCGTAGTTTAGAACCACAAAAGTGTTCATCCCTCTGCAAAAATGGCTACGCCCATAAAAAAATTAATTCTCCTCTACAATAGTGGGTGCGGCCCATCAACATTGATTTCATCCTTACGGTTCTTCCCATTCTTCTTTAATACGCAGTGCTGTGCACTCAAACTCTGCTGCTGCCTCTGTACTCCTTTCTTCCTGCTCAAAGGCTAGCAGGTGACTTTAATATTTTCAACACTCCCTCTTAAAGTCAGCTGCTGGGTTATCAATCATACCCAAGAATTTTCTTAAAAATTCAAATGTCTTCTGCCCCAATGGCTTTGTCAAAATATCTGCATATTGCTCCTCTGTTTTACAATGCTGTAAAACAATTTCTCCATTGTTCACCAATTCTCTGATATAGTGAAACTTTGTATCTATGTTTTTTGTTCTCTTATGAAACACTGAATTATTTGACAATGCAATAGCTGAGCTATTGTCACAATAAATCATTGTCCCTTTTACCTGTTATTGGCATAAAATTCTCAACATCCTTCTCATCCAAATTGCTTGACATGCTGCTTCTATAGCTGCCACATACTCTGCCTCTGCTATAGATAATGCTACAATCCGCTGTTTCTTAGAAGCCCATGAAATGGCTCCTGAACCCATATGAAAAACATAACCGGAAGTGCTCTTCCGATCATCTACACTTCCAGCCCAATCAACTTTCAGTGTATCCAATCAACTTAGAATTCTTTCACAAAGACATAACAAATCTTTCAGCTTTAATATACCTCATGAATATTCTTTGTCAACAATGTATCCATTTGAAGGAAAGAGAACTAAAACTTAACAACAAGTATTATGTCGGCCTAGCTACCAAATACATGAGTACAAGCCAACTATGTTTTTGTACAAGCTAGGATATACCACTGTACTTGTCACTGCCTTTCATTTTATCACTTCCAGTTTTTAACTCAGCCTGGGATATCATTGCTTTCCGCATATTAAATCTTTTGGCACCTTCTTTAACATATTTTTTCCGTAGATAAAAATCCCATTTTCATCTTGTTCTACTTACCTTAAGAAGTATCTTAACAAACCCATGTTGTCACTATTTCAAATTTTCTTTCATGACCCAAGTTAAAATTTTCTGGTTGCTGGCAGTCACTGTCATCCGTGAAAATAACATCATCAACATATAAAACTACAATCAAAATTTTACCATTATTTTCTTTGATGTAGAGGGTGGGTTCTCCCTCACACTTTTCAAATCCATTTTCCAGTAGATAGGAGTCTATTCTACTATACCACGCTCGTGGCGCTTGCTTCAGCCCATAAAGAGATTTCTTCAACTTGCACACTTTGTGCTCTTGGCCTTTCTTTTCATATCCGAGAGTTGGTTCAATGTAAACCTCTTCCATTAACACTCCATTTAGGAACGCTGACTTCACGTCCATTTGGTAAACTTTCCACTTGTTTTGTGCTGCTATGGACAACACTGCTCTCACGGTTTCCATTTTTGCAACTGGTGCAAAAGTTTCCTCATAATCCATCCCATGTTTTTGCTTATATCCCTTGACAACAAGTCTGGCCTTGTGTCTTTCTATTTTACCTTCAGCATTACTTTTGGTCTTGTAGACCCATTTAACTCTAATGACATCTTTACCTTTTTGGAGATCAACCGACTCCCATGTTTTGTTCTTTTCTATGGCATTAATTTCATCATCCATAGCTTCTATCCATTTTCTATCTTTAATAACATCTTCAAAATGAATAGGATAATCAACTTGACAATACAAAGCAAATAAGGAATTCACACCTTCATTTGCCGCTTCCTGCGCATAAATTTCATTAATACTTATGAACTTTGTTCCTTTTTCATTTGGTGTAGTTGTGTTTGAAGAAGCACTTGAATTTGCTCCATGTGGTGTTCTTGGAGATGCACTCCCGTTTCTTCTCAAGGGTGTTCTCGCTGCTACTTGAGGTGTCCCTTACTGTCCTTGCGTTGGTGGAGGTTGTGCTACCGATGAGTTGTTAATTTCAATCACATCTTCCTCATCTTCATCATGAGATAAACAAATTTTAACATTGCTTGTTTTCTCAATGCTTCCATCCCATGCTTCCTCTTCAATAAACTGCACATATCTGCTTATTACAATCTTCTTTGTGGATGGGTTATACAATCTGTATCCTTTGGCATCTTCAAAATATCCAAGGAAGATGCACTTCTCTCCCTTACTATCCAACTTCTTCCTCAACTTGTCAGGAATGTGTGCATATGCCACACATCCAAAAACTCTCATGTGGGTGACTCCCTGTTTTCTTCCACTCCACGCTTCATCTGGAACTTTGTTCATCACAGTTTTTGTAGGGCATCTATTCAAAATATACACAACACAGTTTGCTGCTTCTGCCCAATACTCATTCAACAAGTTTTTTTGCCTTTAGCATGCTTCTCACCATTTCCATTATGGTTCGATTCTTCCTTTCAGCAACTTCATTCTATTGCGGTGTGTACCTTGTGGTAAAATGCTTGTGTATTCCGTTCTCTCTGCAAAAACGCAGAAATTCCTTTGATATATATTCTCCTCCTCTATCAGTTCTGAGAACTTTAATGTGCAGCCCGCTCTGTTTCTCTACAAGAGCCTTAAAATAGAAAAATTTCTGAAAGACTTCACTCTTATATTTTAAGAAATAAACCCACGCTTTTCTTGTAAAGTCATCTATGAAGGTCAGCATGTAGTTGCTTCCTGAAACTGATGCTATTTGCATCGGTCCACATAAATCTGAGTGAATGATCTATAAGGGTGCTTTCGCCCTTATGCTTTTCCTTGATGGAAAATTTTCTCTGTGTTTCTTTCCCAAGATGCAGCCTTCACATAGGCTGTCAGGCTTCTCAATCAATGGAAAACCTCTTGCCATTCCTTTTCTGTGCAACAAATTTAATCCTCCGAAATTGAGATGTCCAAATCTCAGTTGCCATAACCAATTTTCATCTTTTTCTTCCTTCTGAAAAGCTTCTTGAGTTACAGCTGCTATGCTCTTTCCTTTTCCTTTCAAGTCAGTGTTGAGCTTGATTGGAAACATTCTATTGCTGGTCATTTGTATTTCAGCAATGATTTTCTTGCTTGGAGGTATATCCTTTATGGTGCACACATCATCCTTGAAAATTACATTGTAACCTTTGTTTATGAGCTGCCCAACGCTCAAAAAATTACACTTCAAACCAAGAACATAATACACATCTGGAACAAATTTTTTCTCACCATTTCTTGCTCGAATACTAACTCTGCCTTTTCCTTTTACAGAGATCTTAGTATCAGTCCCTGTGGTTACTTCTGATTTAACCTCTTCATCTAGATTGGCAAACATTGCTTCAAATATGTGATTACTACATCCCTAAATTCAAGAACCAAACATCATACATTTTCATCCTGCACATTACACATGTTAACAACAATAATACTGTTCTTTTTTTCTTCTTTTGCTACATTAGCATTCTGCCTATTTTTCATGTCATTTTGCTTCTTTCTACATTCATTGGCATAGTGCCCATATTTCTTGCAATAATGACTTTGGACATTGGATTTGTCATACCTTTGTCCATGCGCATGTTGGTGTCCACCTTGCTGGCTATTGCAATGACTGTGGCTCTGATTTTGACTGTTGCTCCTTCCATGTGAATGTGAAGGGCTGTTCCTTCCACCTCTGTTTTGACTTTTGCCTCTTCCTCTTCCTCTGCCTTGACCTTTTCCTCTTCCTAAAGGCATCTGGGTCTTGAAGGCGTGCTCTAGAGATGAGTTTTCATCTCTGCTCAATCTCTATTAATGAGTTATCAGTGATGCATGAAGTTCATCTACCCTGAACTTTGAGAGATTTTTGGTCTCTTCTATGGTGGTAACTATTAAATCAAACTTTGAGGGTAAGCTCCTCAAAAGTTTCGACACAATCCTTCTTTCTTCAAGAGTTTCTCCATGGGACCTTATCTAATTTACCATCCCAATAACATGTGTAAAAAATGTGTCTATATTATCTGACTCTTTCATGCAGAGAGTTTCAAAATCTCTCCCCAGCAACTGAAGTTTTGCTGTTTTCACTTTCTCCATACCTTGATAGGCTACTTTCAGAGTTTCCCATGCATCCTTGGATCTCTTAGCTGCTGCTATCCTTGGAAACACACTTTCATTTATTGCTTGATACAAATAGTAGAGGGCTTTAGAGTCCTTCTTTCTATTTCTCTTCAATATATCCTTCTATGCTTGAGTTAAGGCATTAAAATCCTGCTCATCAGCTGGTTCATCAAAAACATATTCTACAAATTCCCATAAGTCTTGTGAGACAAACAGGGCTCTCATGGTAATGGCCCAATAATCATAATTCTTTCCATTAAATTGTGGAATTTGAGAATTTCCAATACTCATACCTATACTTGGTCCAACCATTGCTTTTAAACTGAAATTTGAACTTAGACAAACTGACTTTCCTTTTCTAAAGAACAAACTCTTTTAAACAAAATAAAAACTCTGTTTTCTTTTGAGAAATACTTGAACTTTGTCTTCTGTTGAGCTTTCACACTGCTGGAGAAAAGCTGCAACAAGTCTTCTTCTTCTTTTAGCTTCTTTGAAACCTTCAAAGAGCATGAACTAGCTCTGATACCATGTTGGAATTTCTGAAAATTCCAGAGCAACAAATGGAGAATAAAACTCCCCTCTTCAACATAGAGAAAGTATTAAAATTTCTTGACAGGGGACAGAGTTTCAACTCTGAAAACAAACTTCTATATCTTCAAAATCTGTTACAAGATTCAAAATAGTGACTATTGCTACAACACAGTGCACACCCAAGACTTCATTGTCTCTCACAAAAAAAACTGTATCTCAAAAGACAACACTACTATGTTTTTCATTTCCCGCATTGCTGTGCGTTTTCATTCACTGTTCTATATAAAAAAAATTACATTACAAAACTATATATATATGACTTTAAACTTTAAAACTAAACTATTTAAAATACTGTCGGGGCCCACTTTACAATGCGCTTTGAACGCGCAATCAAACAATTTAAATCCATTATATAACATTCATCGGGTCCGCGACTAACCAAACAAATGAACAACAAAATAAAATCTCCAATTTCCGATTGAAGATCGGACGCAATCTAAAAAATAAACCATGCCATTTAAAATGGCATCGGGTCCGGTTGTAAAACAAAACACGACGACCAAAAGAAAAATTTCCGATTGCGATTATAAAATGGACGCGATGACCAAATATAAAATCTGGTTCATAAGTCAATCGGGTCCGGACTTCAAACATTGTGGGATCGGGTCTCGTACTAAAGAGGTTTCGATTGCGATTGGGAGATGGATGTGATTGCCCCTTTTAATTCCGCCGCAAAAACTGGATCGAGTCCGCCATATGATTGTTGCGATCGGGCCATAACAGAAAGCGCTCTCGATTGCAATTCAACTTGCGATCGTATAATATAGAGCCGCGTGGTCTGTGGGACCACCCGCGGACCTTGGCACAAAGCGGAGGGCGATTATAATAGTTGCTGTGTATTATATGAAAACGTTCCACTTGCGGAACTCTACCATATCAACAAGACACTTAAGTTTTGAAACATATCAACTGCGATATGCGATTGCGACTGTGATCGCATCGCATCGCAAATCTTCACATCAACAAGACACTACAAGTTAAAACTTGCGATTCCGATTGACGCTTAAGTGGTGGGGACCACTTGTCATGCCTTTTCAAAAATTAAAGAACTTTGTCGTTTAAACACATTTTCTTCATTTCTGGTTGTTGAGGGCTTAAAAGCCCGAAAGGACTGATTTTAAATAAACTCTGTTCTTCCATAGTTCAGAACCACGAAAGTCTTCATCCCTCTGCAAAAATGGCTACGCCCATAACAAAATTAATTCTCCTTTGCAATAGTGGGAGCGGCCCATCAACATTGATTTCATCCTTACGGTTCTTTTTATTCTTCTTTAATACGCAGTGCTGTGCACTCAAACTCTGCTGCTGCCTCTGTACTCCTTTCTTCCTGCTCAAAGGCTAGCAGGTGACTTTAATATTTTCAACAATAATATCCAATCAGGGCCAAAATAGACGCTTAAAAAAATCACCAAGTTCAAGATTTTCGTTATAGCTCCGAAGCCAAAACTATACACAATAATTCTCGAAGCCAAGCCGAAAATATACACAAAAGTTCTCGGAGCCTTACCTTGTAGCCAAGTGCTATACACTAAGCTTGTATATGCCAAGCCAAGTTAAAATTCACAAGGGAAAAATAAAATAAATAGTGGGAGGAAGCAAAAGGACTGCCAAACCGTACGTGAGTTGGCATTACCAATTCTTCAGGAATTAGCAGTGTTATATATATATATATATATATAACTCAAATTTTATACCTGTGCTAAACTACATAGCTGAATCCTTTTCAACGAGCATTATAAAAAGCAACACAATTGCAATCCCTTATCAGAGCTGACATGTAATTGTTCGGCTAGACCCATTTTGTTATGCCTTATAGTACAATAACAGGTATTAACCAATCGTGGAACTTTATTCGAGTACTTCCATATTTAAAAAAACTCAACTCCGTCAATTAAACCATTATGCAGACTCACAATGTCACGTGAGCCTGTTTCGAAGAACTCAAAGTTATAGAGAGGAGTACTTGATGTAAAGTTACTTATAAAAATAGAAGTCTTCGATTCAAGTCTCTTTGTCAAACTTCTTAGCGCCATAAACCATCAATAGTCTCGAGCTCTCTACAAATTCTTAGACAATTAAATAAGACACTCCCTAACATCCCTTGAGTAAGCTTCTTAACATTCATTATCTAACACACTGCCTAAAAGCCCTTGGGTAAGCTTCTTGACATTCATTCATTCATTCTATCCCTTCTGGCTAGGTCCACCGTGAATGGTCTTAGAGCTCTCCACATATCCCGACACAAGTAAATAACTCACTCCCTACTAGCCCTTGGGTAAGCTTTTTGACTGATTTGTATAGTTTCTTCACTTTTTACAATATTCCACTGGATTTTAGATAAAATTTTGTAGAGATTTTTGTAATAATAAGTTTGAGTTCTTTGATATGAACATTTCTAATGTTTTATGGGTTTTTGATGATATTGAATTTATTTATTGATTAAAAAATATACAATTTTTAGAAATTTTTATAATCAAATTTTAATTTAAAAAATAAAAATGTTCAATAACATAATAAATTATTTATAAATAATGAAACTTTAATATTTATAAAAAGATATTTTAACCATCTTAACCATTGATATATTCTATATTTATATTATTAATAAAAACGTTGACCGAAAAATCATTTGTATGTATTTTCCATTTTTAAAAGACTGAAATTATTATTTCATTGAAAAATAATAAAATAAATAAATTTATATAAATTTTATTTTAATATTAAAATATTTTATTATAAATTTTAAGAGGGTTGGAGCAATATGTCCAAGCCTCTTCTACGTGGAATGGAATCGTGAGCAGAGATGGAATTTGACTGCAATTTTGCCAATCATGGGGCATTTTATCTGTATTTAACGTTTCACATTTTTTAATACTCTTCTTTTGCTGTGTGTTCTGAAATTTGCCAAAGGTATTTTTGACAAGTACGCTTTTTCTCAAAACTTCGTTAAAATTGCTATTGGGAAACGAGGTTTCTTGAAAAGCCATATTAAAATATATTTTTTACTATACGAGTGTTGAAGGTTGGTTTATCACCTTCAACGGAGTGTTGGAGGTTGGTTTATTAACTTCAACAATAGAAAATCAATCAGATAATTCTTCTAAGGTTGATTTTAGTTCATGGAGAAACAAAACTACTAAGGGTTTCTCTGCCTTTTTCTTAGAAAAGGTAGGAAACCATTGTCACATCCACCAAAGTGCCAAGAATAGTATGTCTGCAGTAAGTGCCCTATCAGGTTAGAGTTGGTGTGTAGCTATGAATTACATTCCTGATTTAAGGCTGTAGATTTAAGGTGGGAGATTGCACCACCAGGAATGTGATTTTGTGGGTAATGTGGTAATTACTACTACAACTCTAAGTAAATGGCATTTTAATTAATTTTATATATGTTTTATTTAATTTGTTTTTTTTTTGATTTTCGAGTAATATTTTGATTATTTTATTTATTTCAATTTACTATATGATATGATAAGTAGTGAGTTTTTTCAATGTTCTATAATATAAAGTTTGAAAAACAAGAAATTGCATAAAAAATTAAATGAGGATAATATGTTGTATATGAAACAGTGGTTATAATGGGCTAAAGCATGTTATGGAGATCTCTAATAATTTATTGATCGTCAGTTTGAAAATAACACTAGGACAAGTGTTTCAGTATTTATATTTCATAAACTATTTTAGTGGGTCTTTCCCTTCAAATCATTCAAGTTCCTATGACTTCAATATTTTGAAAACTAAATATCTTGCCTGGTTTTTTGTTTTTCAATTGATACTGGGTTCCATAATACATAGTCCAGAAACTACTGGATTGCACAAACAATTGACATGAAATCTTGGTAATATTCAGTAATGCTGCTTTTTCAAAATTTCCAAAGATTATACCCTTTTAAATTTGTATTTATTGGTTTTTTAATTTATTAAGATAGTGATCTCAGGATTCCTACATAAGTGTGGAAAAACAAATTATTTCATTATAAAAATTCCCACTTTCATGATAAAAACTAGTGAAAATTTCTTATTGTAAAATTGTATGATTTTTATTTATATCACATCTAAGTTCAGAGGATTCCTACATAACTAATAATGTTTCATTGTAAAAATACCAACTTTCATAATAAAAACCACAAAAAATTTCTTATTGCAAAATTATTTTTGTTTGTTTACTCCTTTTTAAATCATTTCTTAAAATAGAGAATTTTTTACTTTTTCTGATTCACACTGATTACATTTTAAACAAATAATTTTTTATATAATTTTTTTATAAATAAAATATCCATATTCCAATATAGAAAATTGGAAATATTCCATTACAACTATATATTTATAACAAATATTAAAAATATATAAAACATAAAACTATTATATATATTACATATAGAGTGTGATTTAGATTTTAAATAATAAGATATTATTAAAAAGTTAAATTAAGATGGAAGATCTAATAAGTTATTCACGTATTATGGTTATTTTGTTTTTTAAATAATAAATATGTGATAAATTCTACAATGGTCCTGCATACGTCACCACTCCCGTTGGAGTCGCCGCTTTCCGCAGGGTAACGTTTCTGAGAATCGCGTGCCTGCTGAGAATGAAGAGCCCCAGCTGGCGTCTGCAACTCCAAAGGCTTCCAGATATTCACGTGTTTGGGGACTCACGGATTCCAGATAGAACAGGCTTGGGCATATTGGTCGAACCCTTAAAATTTATAATAAAATATTTTAATATTCAAATAAAATTTAAATAATTTTATTTTTTTATTATTATCTTTTAATAAAATAATAATAATAATAATTATTTTTTAATAAAATAATAATGATTTCAGTCATTTACAAATGGGAAATACATACCAATAAAACTCCTCCGTGGACGTTCCGTAACAAGAGAATTATATATTTTTACACAATCTTAATTTAAATAAAAAAATCAATTTAATTTTTATCTCAATTTAAATATTAATAAATAATATGAATAATGTAGATGAAAATGTCTGTCTTAAATTGAACATTATTGTCTTATACCTAAAGGAAATGGCTAATAAAACTTGCATTTTGAACACAATTGGCGAAAAAGAAATTTGATCTTATGTTTGACCAAATCCTAATGATGTGTCAAACCCTAATGATGTGATTAATCCTAAAGACATTTGCATATCACAAAAAATCGATCTTACCTTTGACCAAATCCTAATGATGTGATTCATCCCAAAGACATTTGCATATTACAAAAAATCTTAGATCAAATATAAATAATATAAATATAAGATCTATTAAGAGTTAAGATGGATCAAATCTATTATTACTCTTAAAAAAAATTATATCTCATGAAATTTGATCTCTCTCGGAACTTAGTAGATCTTAGGTTAAGATAGATGTATATTGGTTTAATAGACTATATTTCACACAAATACCATAGGTCAATTTTATTTTTAATTTGTTATTTTAACTTTAACTTCATTTTTTATTTTTTATTTTTATTTGGACTTAAATTGTTTGCACCACATTAATTTTTTTATTTAATTTTAAGTTTAATTTTGATTTTATTTACACGATTTCGCATTATGTTACAATATCTCTGCCACAAAGCTTCTTGTATATTTTAAACCAAACTAGACCCATCTTAACCTTAGAGCTATCAAGGGCTCAGAGTGATATTTGAGAGTGATATTTTTTAGTGCAAAACATGAAGAAAGATTTGCACCTGGTTTGATCTCTCTCGGTGCTTGATAGATCCAGGGTTAACATGGATCTAGGTTGGTTATATAATACTATATAATATCTATATGTAACATACATCAATAATTACCATAAAAAAATATTACATAGCATATTTACAATTTATTCCATTGTTATAATACCATATTACTAACTATCTTGTTCATGTCTTCCAACTATACAACAGCCATTTAACATAATCTACCTATGGATTACACCTGTACATCAATCAACTTTGAAATAATTTATGCAATCTAATAAATGACACATTACCATGGTTTATATCATTAAGATTTCGTCCTTACGGAAAATAGCATATCAGCCTTTAAGTCGGCCTTCAATCAATCTAATATATATGAATATAATACCATTTCCCCATTGGTTACGTAAACTCTGCACGGTAATATATGAAGAGTTGATGGCCATTAAATTTCGATTGTTGGATTTTTATTATTGTCTTTGTTGTCAAAATCTCAACTGAGGACAAGTGGCGATACCTCCACCCTCGATCTGTCCTATAGAGATTTAACAGTGACAGAGATTTAGGGTTGAGGAATGACCTTTCCTCTCACTCACATAAAATTTTCGCCTATTTCGTCTGTCTTCACTGTTGGGCTCTCCGCCTCTGTGACAAATCTGCAGGATTCTGGCGATGAAGGTGTTAGGGTCCTATAATAATAGGGTTCATAATCTTTTAATTAACTTTGATAGTCTTGTACATATGTACATACCTTGATTTTTGCAAGTTGTTTTCCCATATTTGAAAAAATAATTAAAAAAATGAAAAGAGGGTAAAAGTCCTAAAAGAAAGATCAAAGGACTTAGAAAATAATAGACCCCAAAAGAAAAAATAAATAAAAATAAGACCTGAAAGTGAGCAAGTTAAAATGCGACTACTATCTACTTTTACTACAAGAATGATGATTATGTGCAAATTGTAAACTTGACAAATCAATAGATAGTTAGAGAATAAATGAGGAGCTCAACAATTTAATTTGAGCCCTCAGATGAAATAAGGTTAGGATTAGATAGATTTATTGATTTAAAAGAAAAATGGATTTAGGGTTGCAAACTTAAATGCACCCATGCAAATGAAATAAAAAATATTAGAATAATAATGGGTAGGTAGAAAGCAATTGTGCAAGACATGTAATAAAGCATCATCGGGCAAAAATGACTAATTTCCCCACCCCCAAAATGATCCAGTATTCTAAACCTTCAGTTAAAGAGGCTTAGAACATTTCTCTAACTTCCGTTGGGACCGGACTCAAGGCTTAATAACTGATTGGTTAAAAATATTGAATTCCCTACATAAAACCCATTTCATCAACATATTCACCCTTTTCCAAAAGTATGATCCCTTTTCCTAAGTAAAACACTTTTTTGCTTAGAAATGTAAACCCCCCCCCCCTTAATTAATTTCATTTTCATTCAAAAAAACACTCAAAAACCCACAAAATACATTTTGTCCTAAGTTTATGTGTAAAAAATCAAAATGGGACAAAATTATGCTAAATTGCTTATTTACAATTTACTTAGTTTAAATACTATGTATTTTAATTCATTTTATTCATTATATTTCCATTTCATATTAATTTCGAACCTAAAGTATTAATCTGTTATATAATAACTCTTCCTGTATATTATTAATTTCTTTATATGTAAATATCTCAAAAAACCCACTTATTTTAAGTTAAACCTATGGTTTATTTATCCCACATGTTAAATAAACCCCTGCTCTTTTCTCCCGAAGGTTTAAACTTATCATATGTTATAATTCCGCCCCCTATGGTTTTAAAACACACATAAAGGTTTTATTTGCCATATAATACATCCCGCGCTATTGGTTATGAAACATTGGTTAATGTTTTATATGCTATATAACATTACCCCGCCATACTAATAAAACTAAACATTATGTTTTGTATTTTAAACTATGTTTTAATAAATTTCATTAACATCGCCGCATAATAAAACTCGGGCCTCACGTTCCATTTCCGAGCAACTCTAAAAAAAATCTTCGCCGTTCGCATTCCGACCCTCCAATCCAACGATCACCATGCGACATCGCAAATTAAACTGCGTGACCGAAACATATTTCAAACTACGCGAAATAGGTGGTTTTACCTTTTTCTCCCTCCTCCATGCGGCCAAATCCTTTTGGATCGCATTCCATCCAGTAATACCACATACTGCTCAAATCCAACGCGATAAACCGCCGATGGTTTTCGCCTTTGAAGACCAAAACCTCCATCTATTCGACGTGACCTCCATTTAATGCATGTTATTTTAAACCTAAAAAGACAAATAAACTTCTAAATTGTGCCATTAAGCCCTTTTCCTGCATCATTTGATTGTATCCATCCTCCAGATTGAGAAGAACGAAGCTTGTTCATTGTTTCAAATCCCAGAACCTGCAAAAAGCCCGTATTTGCTGTCAAAAGACTTCAAAAAGGTTCCAGAAACCTTCAAAAGCTATCAGGACCTGTCCAAACGCCCAAGAACCTATTTTAAGCGACCAATACCTGCCCAAACAGGTATTTTTCGATACAAACAAGCCTGCTATCATTTGAAAAAAAAATTCTAAGAAGAATTGAGCCGAGTAAAAGCTTATTTACCCAACAAAAGCTTCTACTTGCCTGAAAAGAGCTAAATTCCTATCAAAATTTGATCAAACCCTGTTTTAAATACTGCATTCAATTGTAAAGGAAAAATCAAGATTATTTTAGCCTTTGCAGACTTTATAAAAAACCTAAATTGCCCAGAAATCCTCTGCAGGTAATCCCAACCCTATGTGCCCAATTTCAATCAATTTTTGTCCAATATTCACTAAAAGAAGTATAAGAAACCCTTGTTTCCTATTTTATAAACCTATGAGAGTCTGAAATCTAGTTGAAAACCAAAATTGAAGGTTTAAATCCAAGGAAAGAACCAAGTTGTGCTTATTTTATCCAAAAAACCTCTGTCAAAATCAAGAAACACTTTTGTAAACCATTTAATCTTACAGAAGAATTAAGAAAGCTTAAAAATAGAGTTTCAGTTATCCAGAAAAGCCTAAAAAATTCAAAATCCAATCCAGCTATGTCCTCCAAGACTGCAATCATTGTAAATCCTCTACAACCTCCTGTTGTAGACATTGAACACACACCTTTAGCAGATGTGGACTATAAAATAGCAGATACAGTTGTGGAATTTAATTTGTTAGACCTCCACTGCTCAAGTTATGAAAAGTCCTTATATAAGTTTGAAGAAGTTTGAATTTTGGAATCAAACCTACCCAAATATGTTGTCACTCATCAATGCCCAGAGGTGATTAGGTTGTGTCAGGGCTATTATTCACTTGAACAAGAGCAATGATGAATGAAAACAAAGAGGTAATGTTTACAATTACTTTTGAGTCCATAAACCAGATGTTATAACTCAAACATGATCCCAAATCAGTTCCTTTGTCAATAGAAGCACTTACAAAGTTGTACATTGGTCTTGATTTTCCCAAAATGTTTCAGATTTTTCAAGTGTTCATGCCTTTACATGTTTAAATTCCATAAATCAACCCTCCATATTCTACTTCAAAATTTACAGAGGGTCTAGGCATGTTATATCCATGCTGTCATTTATCCTAGGATAATTTACAAATGAGCATACTGATGATTCCATCCTAGGTTATCTATCTAATTTTGCATCAGGATAGCCTCCCTCTGTAATTTTCAATTATGCTGAGTATATAGCTGACAATATCCATGATCAGCTTGTCAAATTTCCAACTGAAGGAGAATTTAGATATACATCTTTTCTCTTCCATATGTTCTTGTATTTTCAAGCAGATAAGTTCCCTATAACCCTCCAGTAGCTTGATATAGAAGAAAATCCTCTTTTAGTCATCTTTTGGACTTCTTTGATTAGAAAAGAGTCCTCAGAGTTCCATTATGCAGATTTTACAGATAACTTTGTCCACCCATTGATAAATATGTTGACCAATACAGAACAACCCAGAATCAATGATGAAATGAAGAAATTTCTACAACTATCAAAGCATAGTAGAACTGGTGATTGATACTTATATGAGAAACATACAGAAATAAGAGTTTTTTGGTCTAATCTGTTACCTAAAAACTACCTAAATATGTACCAATGAGAGTCTTTTCCTTGGAATATATTAGGTAAATCTTAAATTCTGATTCTATCAACTTCCTAGTAGCCAAACGGAAGAACAAGAAGCAACAAAAAAATTACTTGAATACAAATTTGAAGAAAGCTTCTCATGGAACTATGATCCACAAGGAATATTGAGAAAATACAGGGTTAAGTGCAAACTAACACCTTATATACATGAGAAAAAACCATAAATTGAACAATATGTCAAGCAAACTGAGTGGCTAGAAAACACTTTGGTAGATGTAGTTAAACAAGGTGATACTAGTCACACCTTGAAAACTGCAAATCAAGGAGAAAAAGATACTAAGAGAGTTAGAGAAGAAGGTACATATACTGCCGAGACAACAACTGAGATAAGATTTAAAATTAGATACAATAAAAATCCTAAAGTCAATTTAGTTGATAAAGGAAAAGTGACCATAGAAGTTGAAGACACAGATGTTCCAGTGACAAATAAAGATGCTGCTATATTCAATACAAATGAGCCAGAAACAAAGATTTTAAATGAAGGAAATCATGATAATTAAAACACTCAAGTCATAGAAAAACAACAGAATTTGGAGGCATCTTCCTCACAAATAGTAGAAGAAAAAGATCTTGATATGAGGGAAAAATATAGGTAGATTACGATAAAGAAGAAATAAAGAATGAGATATATGCATCAGTATTTGAAGCAAACGCCAGGCATTCAAAACATACTTTTATCAGTTTTTGATTATTCAAATAAAAATTTTATTATGTTAGTGCTCCAACCAACAGTCAAGACTCCTAAGACAGTTACAGACTACAAGAAAATTGATCTTGAAGTGCCCACAAAAAGTATTCATGCACTAGATAAGATTGAGTTTCATAGGAAAAGTTCAGAGATGTTATATTCTACCATAACTACCAAGGCTATGAGTATCAACAAGCTTAGAATACAATAATAAACATGAGGGATCAAATGAAGGTTGATAAAGCTTCCTCATATGCTAAAGATCTTAGGATTAAGTCTTTAGAAGAGTTAATTATCCAAGTAGGCTATGGTCCTGCAAATGTCAAAGCTGCAGAAGAATTAGTGAAGAAAAATAATGATGACATTATAGCATTAAGGAAACAACTCAAGCTTCCACCAACTGAACATCCATAGGCCATAGAAAATAGTAGAAGAGCAAAATCAGAAATATGACATGATGAACTTAATTTTTCAATTAACAGGACAAATAAAAGAGATGGAGATCCAAATGGACAAGCTTGTCCATGAAAGAGATACTATAAAAGCACAAGAAACTCCTACAATAATTCCCATGGTTACTACTGATGTGTCTTCAACTCTGGCAAAAGAGTTGGCACCAAAAGAACCACTGGCTACTGTAGTGCCAGTGACATCATCCAAGACTTCAGCCACAGAATCCTCTTCTATAGCAGCTCAACATTCTGATGAGGCTAGTAAACTAGTAAAAGCCATGGAAGAAATGTCACTTCAAACTAATGAGATCAGCAGGTTGAAGAAAGTAATTGAAAATCGTGAAGACACCAAAAAGCTAGCCCAAATCAATGCTAAAACTCATGAACAAAGGGCTAATAGGTTAAATACTGAGCTGAAGAATCTACAAAAATATTTGACCTTGAAAGAGCCAATTTCTTGTGTAAAAAATTAGTTATGGAGTAAAATCATTGAAGCCATCAATGATGTTTGGCCATCAATCCCGGTAATATATGAGCAGAGGGATTTACTGAAGGGAGCACAAGAAAAGATTCATAAAACAAAAGATGAGCTAGGTGATAAACCTGAGCAAGCCATAAAATTGATCAAGTTTCTCAACAAAAAAACAAGCAAGAGTTGGAAGAAATAGAAATTACTGATAGGAAAAAGACAATCCTTGAAATAAGTTAAGTCATGTAAAAAAAAAATCTGATGAAACAACTTGAAGAGAAATGTGAAAATATGAACATATCCATAACCAAGTTTATGGTTAAGTTTGAAAATTTGAGGCAAAGAAGTTTGCCTAACTTTTTGTTCATTAATGATAAACTCATGCCACAGGAGGACTACAATAAGAAAATAAGAGAATATGCAAAAGAGCAGGTTGAAAAAGCAAGATGGAAAGGTATTCCTACAGGGAAGGTCTTACAAAGAAGTTTTGAGGACTTGTTTTATCTGCAACATGAGATAAGAAATTTATTTGTCATAAAACAAACATTTGCTAGAAAATACTAAGGCAGATGAGAATTTTAAGAAGTTAAAAAAGATACAAATTCCTAATGATGAAGCTTGGCAATCACTCACTGACTTATTATAAAAGTTAAATTTCCAAAAGAAAGACAAAAACAGTTTGCTGATTTTTACAGTCAAAACAGAAAATTACAGTAGTAAGGCAATTTTTACAGAGGATAAAGAGTATCAGAGTTAAAGAGAATCAGAGGATAAAGAGAATCAGATAAAGAAGATAGTATTTCAAAACAAATTTAAAATATCTATGCCAGCAAAGAGGACACCAAGGCAGCCAGTTGCACCTAATCCACAAACATTTTTCTATTTTCTTTGGATAAATAAGACAACTTGCTAATTTGTTAAGCAAATGTCTATATTTTGTTGTAAATATATTTTATTTTTCCTTAGATAATTCATAGAAGCATTCTAGGATATTTTGTAAACATTTTTGTATAAATTCTTCACTCTTTGAAGTATTATTGTGGAATAAATTGCTGAAGATTTCTATAGTCATTTTTGCTATACTTGAAGGCTTTTTGCTGCAAGTTCGAGTAGCAGACTGGATCAAATCATCTAGCATCATACTTCAGGATTCATGTGATGAGCCATTGAAGTGAAGTAATTTCTACTTGTCATTGTTTATCTTCTCATGTCTTCATGCATCCATTATGTATTCTAAATTTGAATGATTAAACATGAGTATTATTTCAGGATTTGTTAAAAGAACCCTACCTTTACTGTTAATCATTTCTATGTTTTCTAGTGATTACCAGAGTAGGGAACCTTTAATTTCTGCCTCTTTAGAATGAAATCTATCTACTCCTTTGCTATCCGGATCAAAGAATACTTCATTGCTCTTTATCCTGATCAAAACACTTCACCAAATCAGCCTTCCAAGATCTTCAAAGACTTGTCTATCTTACCCTGAAAACATTTGACTTATTGACCTTGATCCTAGTTCTGTCTGCTTGAATTTTGACTCCTTAGCCCAATGGACATACATATTTCCCACTATCCATCTCATTAAGTGATTTTCCCCACCAAACCAAACCAAATCAAAACCAATTTGCACAAACATAACTAGCCTAATATTTTATAATTAAAACAAAGTTAAATATTAAAGAGAGAGCCCTCTTTGAACCCTAGGAAGGCTAGATTCTAGAGTTTAAAAGTTGGTCTGTGGTTACCTCTAATGTTCTTAGACTTTAAATCAAAATCTCACAACTTGAGAATTATTAGAGTGATAACCTACTGGCGACCATACTAGGGAATTAAACAATCCTCAGTTTTAAAATAGGTCTTAAGGAAATATTTTTCATTATCTTTTTGCCTTTAAGACTGTTTTATAGGTTGTGAGTATCATTTTACAAAAAATCTGTAATTCTGGCTTCTAGAAAAATTTACTATACCAGGTCTAACCCGGATCCTAAACCTGCTGTTACAGTAGACATTCCGGACAAAATTAGAAAAAAGAATAAAGTAGTAGAAGATTTAGATGCAAAAGTTTCTTTAGATAGAGTCAATTCATTACCAAAAGAGTTAGTAAGTTTACAAGACATAGAGTTTGACCTGAAATTTGAAAATTCTTTATTCAGAAGTAAATCAAAATCTGATTTAAAAACTACTGTTATAGACCCTGTTTTTATTTCATTTCTTGAAACAAAACAAAAAAATATTTCAGCAGATTCTGAATCAAAGATAGTTAAAGCTCAGGATAAACTTGAAGACATAAGCGCTATTATTATTAAGGAAATTGATGAAGCTATTGAATTAGCTCAATTGTTAGCATATACATCTAAACCTTATATTTCTCATTTAGATACCACTACATCATCTATAATTTCCACTACCATCCAATCTATAGATCCATTTATCCCTAGACAACCCTTACAACCTAGAATACTATTTCCATCATCCCCTACATCAACTACATCCACGAGTTTATCTTCTACAAATTTAAATACATCATTCTCATTTCCAAGTAGTTCTTCATATATTCCAGTTTCATTTCTAGCTCCCCAAATTTATCTTTTAATTCATCTACCACTTTTTCTAGTTCATCAATTTATATTCTAGTTTCATCAGTCACTTCCTTAACTGCATCAGCTAGTACTACTAGTTCAACCCCAAACACTTCCAATCTGCCTCCTAGCCAAGCTAAAATTCAAGCTATGGCTACTAGGTATGATCTCCCTAGTTCTTCCAAGATAGTTACATAACATGCCTCATGATTACCAAAGTAAGATACCCCAATTTGATGCTACTACTCATTACACAACCCAACAACATATAAAGAAAATGACAGATTACTTTGAGCTTCATGAAATAGATGATTCCGATGTACAAATGAGAATCTTTGCACAAACATTAACATGGGAAGTTAAAAAATGGTTTAAAGGTCTTAATCCTTGTAGTATAACTGATTTAACAGTATTTCATAGAGTATTTTTGAATAAATGGGAAAAGAAGAAAAATCCACTCCAAATACTATCTGAATTTGATGCAATGAGAAGAGCTCCCAATGAATCAATCCAAGACTATTGCGCTAGATATAACAGTGTTTACAACTCAATTCCAACTAATCTCAAGCCCACTCCTGATTCTGTCCTAGTCAAATTCCCTGATGGGTTTGACATGGACATGGCTTATCAGTTGAGGGAGAGAAATGCAGAAACCTTAGAAAGAATGAAAATAGATGTTTTCGGCGTAGAAGTAAACATTTTAGCTAAAAAATCTAGATTAAGGAATAAGAGGAGACTAACCATGAAAGAAGAAACTTCTAATTCAGATGGAAAAATAGATCAGTTAGCTAAGAATTTAGAGAGAATGATGGATAGACTAGACAACATAGAAATGAGTCCTCAATGGGATAATCAATAACAAATTAGGAATCCAAACTTTAGAAAAAATACAAATTCAGGAAAATCAAAAGAATAAACTCCCGATCAGACAATAAGACCCCCATTTCAAGAGAACTATGCTGAAAGTTCTCAAAACAATGTTGATGATGAAGACACCATAAATCTAATGGGTATAAATGAAGATAACACTATCTTTCTCACTTAGGAAGACCAAGAGTTATTTGAATGCAACAATTTAAATTAGATTCAGGTGAATCATTTGACTAAAAACAAGGTTATGAATTTTTCCATAAACGAAGTACATAAGCAATATAAATTTAGGAGTAAGAAAAACATTGAAACTTCTACTAAGAAATCTGCACAAACTGTAAATAGGAAAACAATAGAAACCCCAAAAAAAAAGTTCTGAAAATTCTCCCTAGGGAAAATAAGCGAAACTCTAATTCATCCCACAAAGTTTCCAGCCCTAAAATTTCACCAAGTCCTAAGATTGTTGACATAACAGATGAAGTTGATCAAACAACAAAGGATTCACAAAAATCCGTTGCTATTAAAACAACTAATTCTGCTAAAACAATAAAGTTAGAGTCCAAAACATCCACTACTGATCCAAAATCAACATATCCAAAAGCTGCAACTGCAAAAACAACTTCTGACAATTCAAAATCTGAAAAACATCTACTGCTTCTCAAACCATTCCTGAAAAGAAAACTAGGAGCAGTGAGACATAAGAAACTCAAACAGAAAATAAAAACATAACTTTAGAAAAACAAGATAAACGCACTCAAACTACAGTTACTAAAGAAGAGTTACTTCAAAAAAGTAAATCAAAACCTTCATTCAATATACAAACTGAAATTGAAAAGTTAAAAATACCAATTGCTTCGATAGAATTGGTAAAACCTAATTTGTATAATACAACAATCACAAAAACATTAAACATGAATGATGGAGAAGACTCTGTAAATTTGAATGATGATAAACTAGAGTTGAGTTTTGGCCCTGATGTGAATGGAAAGCATCAAGATGGATCAGTTCCTCCATTTTACATCAGTTTAACTGTTCATGACCAAATTTTACACAATGCAATGTTAGATTCAGGAGCTTCACATAATCTAATGCGCAAAGCAATAATGGAAACCCTGAACTTAGACAATACAAGGCCTTACAAAGATTTATTTTCATTTGATTCAAGGAAAGTAAAATGCTTAGGCTTAATTAAAGATTTGTGTGTTACATTTTTTTAATATCCTGTTAAAAGTATACTCATGGACATTGTAGTAGCTGATATCCCACCCAAATATGGAATGTTATTATCTCGCTCATGGGGAGAAAAATTAGAGGGATCTCTATAATTGGACATGTCATATGCTACTATATCAGTTTTTGGTCAATTAAAGAAGCTTTATAGGAAAACATTGATGAAATATATGGTAATTAGTGCAACAAAATCAATAAGTTACCCAATTTATGGTACACCTACTGACCTAGATTCTTTCATCTTATGTAACTTTGAAGATGATAATGAAATCAAAACTGAAGTAAAGGACAAAAAGAAAACACAAAATAATGACAATATCTTTCATGAATCTTTATGGCATTTAGATTTTTATGGCTCAGTAAACAAATTAGGAGCAGGAGCAGGAGTTTGGATAACTAATATTGAAAAGAATCATGCATAAGGCCATGCTGTTAGACTAAATTTCAAATGTACCAACAATATGGCTGAGTATGAAGCCCTCATTTTAGGACTCCAGATTATCAGAAACTTCGGAGGAAAAAGAATAGCAATAATGGGAGACTCAAAGTTGATTGTAAAATAAATTAATTGTGAATATTCTGTTTACAATCCTGGACTAGGCCGATATAGAGAGACTACATTAAATTTGGTTGATGATTTGTTGGAATGTAATTTCTCTGCAATACCTAGAAAGAAAAATTTACAAGCACACTCCTGAGCAACTTTTTCTAGTACTTGTAATTTACCTTTTTAGCCCAATCATAAATATAATGCAGAAGTAAAACACAGACCAATAATTCCAAATAACCTCAAATATTGGCATATTTTCTCACAAGACCAGCAGATTTACCATTTTATGAATAATTAAGGTGAATTTCAAAACTGTAAAATAGATACTGAGTTTATATTAGATCAGGATTTAGATAGTGAAATTGATTTGAATAATATAGATGTAAATAAAGTAAGGTTTTCTAGACCAATTAATTAGTCAATCAATTATAGATAACTTAGAGAGAGTAGAAATTGATGATGAATTTGATATATTAAATCTCAAAGATAATTTCTTACCAAAAGGTTTAACTCCTTTAGAAGATTTATTTGACTCAAATGATGTTGCTAGAAAACCCAAAATGGAGCCACTTAGATCTGATATTGAGGAATGTAACATAGGCACAGAGTTAAAAACCAAGGTGATCAAACTTTCCAAAGCCTTACCTCAACAAGAAAAAGAAAAATATATTGCTCTTTTTAAGGAATTTCAAGATGTTTTTGCTTTGAGTTATGAGGACCTAAAATCCTATGACACCAACATAATTCAACATAAAATCCCTATAAAAGAAGATGAAAATCCTTTTAAACAAAAATTAAGGAGGATCAACCCTGTTTTGATGCCCTTGATTGAAAAAGAGGTAAAAATAATGTACGATACATAGATAATTGCACCAATCAAATATTCTGACTGGGTTTCTAATTTAGTTCCAACCAGAAAAAAGACAGGAGAGATTAGATTATGTGTTGATTTTAGGAATATAAATAAAGCATATTTAAAAGATAATTATCCTTTACCAAAAATGGATCACATTTTACAAAGGCTAGTTGGTTCTTTTAGGATTTCATTTTTAGATGGATTTTCAGGATACAACCAAATTTTAGTCCAACCAGAGGATCAAGCCAAAACAACTTTTACTTCTCCTTGGGGTGCTTTTATGTATGTAAAAATTCCTTTTGGTTTAATAAATGCAGGGGCTACCTTTCAAAGAGCTATGGATATAGCCTTTGCAAAAGAAATTCATGAATTTTTAGTGATTTACTTAGATGACATAATTATATTTTCTAAGACTAATTATGAACACTTGGATCATCTTAGACAAGTCTTTATTAAATGCAGAAAGTTTGGCATCTCATTAAACCCTAAGAAAACCTTATTTGGATTAGAAGATTGTAAGTTACTAGGACACATAATATCTAAGGAAGGAATTATAATGGACCCTGCCAGAATAGAAGCAATTCTTAACATTAGTCTTCCAAGAAACATAAAAGAGTTACAAGCTTTTCTAGGAAAAATTAACTTTTTAAGAAGATACATTTCCAATTTAGCTAAAATAATTAGAGAATTAAATAATATGCTGAAAAATGATTTAGTTCTTAAATGGACTGCTGAGGCCAAACAACCATTTGAATCCATCAAACAAGCATTAACCAAAGCCCCAGTCTTTATAGGTCCCGACTTTAAAAAGGATTCATCATTTTTTCATTTGCTTCAGAACACACCATTGCTGCAGTTTTACTGCAGAAAAATGACCAGGGTTATGAGCAACCCATAAATTTATTTATCAAAACACTTAGAGATGCCACCTTGAAATACAATATCATGGAGAAACATGCCTTAGCTTTGGTAAAGGCCATTAAATATTTTAGAATGTACATTCTCAATTCTCACATCATTGCCTATGTCCCAAATGCAGTAGTAAAAGACATTCTAACTCAGGATGGTCCTAATGGTAGAATAGGTAAATGGATTGCCACAATTTTAGAATATGACATAGAGATAAAACCCACTAAATTGATAAAAGGTCAAGGTTCAACAAAACTCATGGCTAAATCAAATTGTGATGTCCTAGACATAAATTTTATTGTCCAAGTAGATGATCAGGAAGAGATGGCGACTTCAGAGATCAGTGAAGCCTTTTCAGACTCACCATGGTATGCAGATATCATGTTTGTATTACTAAAATTACAAGCTGCTCCTGGATTATCAAGAACAAAAGCTAGATTTTTAAAGCTTAAGGCAGTAAGATTTTGTATATTAGACAATGTACTTTTTTGGAAAGATCATAGTGGGATTTTGTTAAATTGTTTGTTAAAAGAAGAAGCTGATAAAGTATTACAATAATTTCTTGCAGGTGACTGTGGAGGACATTTCTACTGGAAAACTATTGCAGACAAAATCCTGAGAGCTGGTTTTTACTGGCCTACTTTTTTTGCAGATGTTAAAATTTATGTGACCTCCTGTCACAAGTGTAAAATATTTGAGGGTAAGAAAAAACTGTTACCCCTGTCCTTAAAACCCATCTCAACATAAATTCCATTTCAACAACGGGGTCTTGATTTCATTGGAGAAATTCACCCCCCATCATCAACCCAACATAAGTGGATTCTGATAAACACTTACTATTTTACCAAGTGGGTTGAATCCATACCCTCTATGCAAGCCACAAACACTATCATTATCTCCTTTTTAGAAAGAAACATCCTTTCAAGATTTGGATGTCCCCAAAATATAATTACAGATAATGCAGCAACATTTAAATCTAAAAATATGATTGAATTTTTCCATAAATATCACATTACCCTAGTCCATTCTACTGCATATTACCCACAAGGTAATGGCCTAGCTGAATATTCAAATAAGAGCCTTGTAAACATCATCAAAAAGTTACTTGAAGATAACAAAAAGACTTTGAACAAGAAGTTAGTTAATGCCTTATGGGCATATAGACTTACAAAAAAAAATCTATTGGTACATCTCCTTATCAGCTTGTATATGGAATGGATGTTGTTTTTCGATCTTCCTTAGGATTACCAATAATGAAGATTATCTAAGAATTATAATTTGAGCCAAATGAAATTCAAAGAAGGATAAATCAAACCATTCACTTGCAACAAACAAGAGAAGAGGTTTACATTAAGTCTCATGTTATCCAGGATAAGATAAATAATTTTTTTGACAAAAAGAGTAAATAAGATGATTTTTACATTGGAGATAAAGTGTTAAAAAGGGATTCAAGAAGAGAAGAGAAAGGTAAACATGGAAAATTTGTTTTTCTATGGAAAGGACCTTATGTGATTTATGGCTACAAAGGTAGTCATGATTTATTTCTAAAAGAAATGAATGGATCAGATATGCTAGATGGATCAGTAAATAGCAGAATGCTGAAGCACTACTACTCCTCAGAGATAACAAATATTTATTTTTATTTACTTTGACCATTGTACATATTCATTGCAGATTTTAGATTGGATTGGATGTTTTCCTAACAAATTTGAAGCCTAGAGAGAAGGCCCTAAGCTTTGAGAGGTAAAATATCATAAGTATGAATAAAGGAAGAAATTATAAGACACTTACAGGGTCATCACAGTCAAAATTAAAAAGGCTACTAGTCATAAAGTTCTTGACATTTCACCAAGAAATGCCATCCCCATGTGGATCCACTGTTAGGGTCCTATAATAATAAGGTTCATAATTTTCGAATTGACTTTGATAATCTTGTAAATATGTACATACCTTTCTTTATGCAAGTTTTTTTCCCATATTTGAAAAATAAAAAATGAAACGAGGGTAAAAGTCCTAAAAGAAAGATCAAAGGGCTTAGAAAATAATAGACCCCAAAAGAAAAAAGAGATAAATGTAAGACCTGAAAGTGAGCAAGTCAAAATGCCACTACTATTTACTTTTACTACAAGAATAATGATTATGTGCAGATTGTTTAAAATGCCATAATCCATGATCAGTTAAATAGTTTAATCTTAACTTTTCATGCTTTGAATTCCATGTTTTAGATAGATAATAAAGATATGTCAAACAATTTAAACTTGAAAAATCAGTAGATAGTTAGAGAATAAATGAGGACATCAACAGTTTAATCTGAGCCCTCAGATGAAATAAGGTTAGAATTAGATAGATTTATTGCTTTAAAAGAAAAATGGATTTAGGGTTGCAAGCTTAAAAGCACCCATGCAAATGAAGTAAACAAACGTTAGAATAATAATGGGTAGGTAGAAATTAGTTGTGAAAAACATGTAATAAAGCATCATCGAGAAAAAATTACTAATTTCCCCTCCCCCACAATGATCCAGTATTCTAAACCTTCAGTTAAAGAGGCTCAAAGCATTTCTCTGACTTCTATTGGGATCAGACCCAAGGTTTAATAACTGATTGGTTAAAAATATTGGATTCCCTACATAAAACCCATTTCATCAACATATTCACCCTTTTCCAAAACTATGATCCCTTTTCCTAAGTAAAACACTTTTTTTGCTTAGAAAAGTAAAACCCCCACTTAATTAATTTTATTTTCATTCAAAAAAACACTCAAAAACCCGCAAAATACATTTTGTCGTAAGTTTATGTGTAAAAAATCAAAATGGGACAAAATTATGCTAAATTGCCTATATACACTTTACTTAGTTTAAATACTATGTATTTTAACTCATTTTATTCATTATATTTCCATTCCATATTAATTTCTAACCTAAAGTATTAATCCCTTATATAATAAACGTTCCCGTATATTATTAATTTCTTTATATGTAAATATCCCAAAAAACCCACTTATTTTAAGTTAAACCTATGGTTTATTTATCCCACATGTTAAATAAATCCCCACTCTTTTCCCCCATAGGTTTAAACTTATCATATGTTATAATTCCACCCCCTATGGTTTTAAAACACACATAAACGTTTTATTTACCATATAATACATCCCGCACCATTGGTTATGAAACATTGGTTAATGTTTTTGTATGTTATATAACATTACCCCACCATACTAATAAAACTAAACATTATGTCTTGTATTTTAAACTATGTTTTAATACATTTCATTAACCTCACCGCATAATAACCCCACATTCCATTTCCAAGAAACTCTAAAAACAAATCTCCGTCGTTCGCATCCCAACCCTCCAATCCAATGATCACCATGTGATATCGCAAATTAAACTGCGTGACCAAAACATATTTAAAACTACGTGAAATAGGTGGTTTTTCCTCTTTCTCCTTCCTCCACGCGGAAAAATCCTATTGGATCGCATTTGATCTAGTAATACCACATACCGCCCAAATCCAACGTGATAAACCGTCGATGGTTTTCACCTTTGGAGACCAAAACCGCCATCCGTTCGACATGACCGCCATTTAATGCAGGTTCTTTTAAACCTAAAAAGACAAATAAACTTCTAAATTGAGCCATTAATCCCTTTTCCTGCGCCGTTTAAATGTATTCGTCCTCCAAATTGAGAAGAATGAAGCCTGTGCATTATTTCAAAGCCCAGAACCTACAAAAAGCCCGTATTTGATGTCAAAAGGCTTCAAAAAGCTTCCAAAAACCTTCAAAATCTATCAGGACCTATCCAAACACCCAAGAACCTATTTTAAGTGACCAATACTTGCACAAACAGGTATTTTCTGATACAAACAAGCCTGCTATCATTTGAAAAAGAATTTCTAAAAATAATTAAGCCTAGTAAAAGCTTATTTACCCAACGAAAGCTTCTACTTGCTTGAAAAGAGCTAAATTCCTGTGAAAATTTGATCAAACCCTGTTTTAAATACTGCATTCATTTTTAAAGGAAAAATTAAGATTATTTTAGCCTTTTCACACTTTATAAGACTCCTAAATTGCCCAGAAATCCTCTGTAGGTAACCCCAACCCTCCGCGCCAAATTTCAATCAATTTTAGTCCAATATTCACTAAAAGAAGTATAAGAAACACTTGTTTCTTATTTTACAAACATGTGAGAGTCTGAAATCCAGTTGAAAACCAAAATTGAAGGTTGAAATCCAAGGAAAGAACCAAGTTATTCTTATTTTATCCAAAAAACCTCTATCAAAATCAAGAAACACTTCTGTAAACCATTTAATCTTACAGAAGAATCCATAAAGCCTAAAAATAGAGTTTCATTTATCCAGAAAAGCCTAAAAAATGTCAAAATCCAATCCAGTTATGTCCTCCAAGATTGCAGTCATTGTAAATCCTCTACAACCTCCTATTGTAGACATTAAACACACACTTTTAGCAGATGTGGACTATAAAAAGTCCTTAGATCAGGTTGAAGAAGTCCAAATTTGGGAATCAAACCTACCCAAATATGTTGTTCTAGTCACTCCTCAATGCACAGAGGTTATTAGGTTATGTCAGAGCTATTATTCACTTGAACATAGAGCAATGATGAATGCAAATAAATAGGTACTATTTACAATTACTGCCGAGTCCATAAACCAGATGTTACAACTCAAACATGATCCCAAATCAGTTCCTTTGTAAATGGAAGCACTTACAAAGTTGTATATTAGTTTTGATTTTCCCAAAAGGTTTCAGATTTTTCAATTGTTCATGCCTTGACATGTTAAAATTCCACAAATCAACCCTCCATATTCTACTTCAAAATTTCCAGAAGGTTCTAGGCATGTTATATCCATGTTGTCATTTATCCTAGGATACTTTACATATGAGAATACTGATGAGTCCATCCTAGGGTTTCTATCTACTTTTGCACCAGGATAGCCTCCCTCTGTAATTTTCAATTATGCTGAGTATATAGCTGACAATGTCCATGATTAGCCTGTCAAATTTCCAACTGAAGGAGTATTTAGATATACATCTTTTCTCTTCCATATGTTCTTGTATTTTTAGCAGATAAGTTCCCTATAACCCTCCAGAAGCTTGATATAGAAGAAAATCCACTTTCAGTCATCTTTTGGACTTCTTTGATCAGAAAAGAGTCCTCAAAGTTCACTTATGCAAAGTTTACAGATAACTTTGTCTACCCATTGATAAATGTGTTGACCAATACATAAAAACCAATAATCAGTGATGAAATGAAGAAATTTCTACAGCTATCAGAGCACATTAGAACTGGTGATTGGTACTTATATGAGAAATATATAGAAATCAGATTTTTTGGGTCTAATATGTTACCCTAAAACCTACCTAAATAAGTACTAATGAGAGTCTTTGCCTTGAAATATATTAGGAAAATCTTAAATTCCGATTCTATCAACTTCTTAGCAGCCAAAAATAAGACCGAATTTAAGTTGAATAATCAGGTGGGGCCATTTATTTGTAATCACAGAGATGCAGAACAAGAAGTAGCAAAACAATTACTTGAGTACAAATTTGAAGAAAGATTCTCATGGAACTATGATCCACAAGGAATATTGAGCAAAATGAGGGTTAAGTGCAAACTAACACCTTATATACATGAGAAAAAACCAGAAATTGAACAATATGTCAATAAAACTGAGTGGCTAGAAAACACTTTGGTAGATGCAGTTAAACAAGGTGATACTAGTCACACATTGCAAATTGCAAATCAAGGAGAAAAAACTACTGAGAGAGTTAGAGAATAAGGTACATATATTGTTGAGACAACAACTAAGACAAGATTTAAAATTAGATGCAATTAAAAGCCTAAAGTCAATTCAGTTGATAAAGGAAAAGTGACCATAGAAGTAGAAGACACAGATGTTCCAGTGACAAATGAAGATGCTACTACAGTAAATACAAATGAGCCAGCAACCAAGATTTTAAATGAAGGAAACCCCGATAATTCAAAGACTCAAGTCATAGAGAAACAATCGAATTTGGAGGCATCTTCCTCACAAACAACAGAAGAAAAAGATCTTTATATTAGGGAAAAATATAAGTAGATTAAGACAAAAAAATGAAGAAATGAAGAATGAGATATATTCTCAGTATTTGAAGCAAACACCAGACATTGAAAACATAATTTTATCAGCTTTTGATTATTCAAATAAAAAGTTGATTATGTCAATGCTCCAACCAACAGTCAAGAACCCTAATATAGTTGCAGACTACAAGAAAATTGATCTTGAAGTGCCCACAAAAAGTATTCATGCACTAGATAAGATTGAGTTTCATAGGCAAAGTTCATAGATGTTATATTGTACCATAACTACCAAGGATATAAGTATAAAAAATCTTTAGAATACAATCATAAACATGAGGGATCAAATGAAGGTTGACAAAGCTCCCTCATATGCTAAAGATCTCAGGATTAAGTCTTTAGAATAGTTAGTTATCCAAGTAGGATATGATCCTGCAAATGTCAAAGCTATAGAAGAATTAGTGAAGAAAAATAATGTTGAAGTTGCAGCATTAAGGAAACAACTCAAGCTTCCACCAACTGAGCATCCACGGGCTAGAGAAATAGTACAAGAGAAAAATAAAAAAGATGACATGATGAACTTAATTTTTCAATTAACATGACAAATAAAAAAGGTAGAGATCCAAATGGACAAGCTTGTCCATGAAAGAGAAACTATAAAAGCATAGGAAACTCCTACGGTAATTCCCATGGTTACTACTGTTGTGTCTTCAACTCTGGCAGAAGAGTTGGCACCAAAAGAACCACTGGCTACTGCAGTGCCAGTGACATCATCCACAACTTCAGCCACAGAATCCTCTACTACAGTAGCTCAACGTTCTGATGAGGCTAGTAAACTAGTAAAAGCCATGGAAGAAATGTCACTTCAAACTAATGAGATCAACAGATTGAAGAAAGTAATTGAAAATCTTGAAGACACCAAAAATATAGCCCAAATCAATGCTAAAAATCATGAACAAAGGGCTAATAGGTTAAATACTGAGTTAAAGAATCTACAAAAAGATTTGACCTTGAAAGAGCCAATTTCTTATGTAAAAAATCAATTATGGAGTAAAATCATTAAAGCCATCAATTATGTTTGGCCATCAATCCAGGTAATATATGAGCAGAGGGATTTACTGAAGGCAGCACAAGCAAAGATTCAGGAAACAAAAGATGAGCTAGGTGATAAACCTAAGCAAGCCATAGAATTGATCAACTTTCTCAACAGTAAAAACAAGCAAGAGTTGGAAGAAGTAGAAATTACTGATAGGATAGAGACAATCCTTGAAATAAGGAAAGTCATTTCAAAAAAGGATCTAATGAAACAACTTGAAGAGAAATGTGAAAATATGAACATAGCCATAACCAAGTTTATAGTTAAGTTTGAAAATTTGAGGCAAAGAAGTTTGCCTAACATTTTGGTCACTAATGATAAACTCATGCCACAGGAGGACTACAATAATAAAATCATGGAGTATGCAAAAGAGAAGGTTGAAAAAACAGGATGGCAAGTTATTCCTACAGGGAAGGTCTTATAAAGAAATTTTGAAGGCTTGTTTTATGTGCACCATGAGATAAGACATTTACTTGTCATAAAACCAACATTTGCTAGATATAATGAGGCAGATGAGAATTTCAAGAAGTTAAAAAAGATACAAATTCCTAATGATGAAGCTTGGAAATCACTCACTGACTTATTATAAAAGTCAAATTGTAAAAATAAAGACAAAAATAGTTTGTTGATTTTTACAGTCAAAACAGAAAATTACAGCAGTAAGGCAGTTTTTACAGAGGATAAAGAGTATAAGAGTTAAAGAGAATCAAAGGATAAAGAGAATTAGATAAAGAAGGTAATATTTCAAAACAGAATTGAAATATCTATGCCAGCAAAGAGGACACGAAGGCAGTGAGCTGCACCTAATCCACAAACAATTTTCTATTTTATTTGGATAAATAGGACAACTTGCTGATTTGTTAAGAAACTCTCTCTATTTTGTTGTAATGATATTTTATTTTTCCTTAGATAATTCCTAGAAGCATTCTAGGATATTTTGTAAACGTTTTTATATAAATAATTCACCCTTTGAAGTATTATTGTGGAATAAATTGCTGAAGATTTCTATAGTCATTTTTATTGTACTTGAAGGCCTTTTGTTGCAAGTTTGAGTAGCAGACTGGATCAAATCATCTAGCATCATATTTCAGGATTCATGTGATGAGCCATTGAAGTGAATTTCTTTATACTTTTCATTTTTTATATTCTCATGTTTTCATGCATCCATTATGTATTCAAAATTTGAATGATTAAACATGAGTATTATTTCAGGATTTGTTAAAACCACCTTGTGTTTACTGTTTATCATTTCTATATTTTATATTGATTTCCAGAGTAGGGAACCCTTAATGGCTCCCTCTTTCGAATGACCTCTGTCTATTCCTTCCTTATCTGGATCAAAGAATCCTTCATTACTCTTTATCCCGATCAAACCACTTCACCAAATTATCCTTCCAAGATCTTCAAAGACTTTTCTATCTTGCCTTGAAAACATTTGACTTTTTGACCTTGATCGTAGTTCTGTCTTCTTGACTTTTGACTCCTTAGCCCAATGGACAGACAAATTTCCCACTATCCATATAATTAAGTGAATTTTCCCACCAAACGAAACGAAATCAAAACCAATTTGCACAATATAACTAGCCTAATATTTTATAATTAAAACAAATTTATATCTTTAAGAGAGAGTCCTCTCTGAACCCTAGGAAGGCTAGATCCTTGAGTTTAAAATTTGGTCTGTGGTTACCTCTAATTTTCTTATACTTTAAATCAAAATCTCACAACTTGAGAATTATTAGAGAGATAACAGGAGGTTTACGCATCATCAACAAACAAGGTGAACTGTTGGTTTTCCTTACCTTTTTAGCTTAAGTCTTTATAGTTCCCCCGCGCAAGTATTTCCTGGGGTTTGTTTTCTCATTCTACTAATAACTTAACAATTAAAGTTTTCTTCCAGTTGTTTGCTTTGTAGTTTTGAGAGTTATGGTATTTTTTTCAGTCTTAATACATGATATATTCCATTATTTGTCATACAGGTTGCTTTAATGCTGCCGACCTTCAGAATAAGGAACTCTAGGCTAGCATGGTGCAACATTCCAACAAATCCAAGGTAAAAACCCTGGTTCCTTCTTATTTCGTTTCGTAGTTTACATGTAGCTTGTTTCAGAAGTTTCTATTGGTTGCTTAATCTAGGGTTTCATGTTAACCCATTGCAGACAATGCTGCCCTGTTCTTCTGCGCCAACAATTTTAAGGTAAATTTATCGTAAATTATGATTATTGCTTATCGTAATATCCTTGGTCAAGATTTGGAGGTTTTGATAATTCCTCTTAAATTTCTTCTTCCGTAGGTATACTTGCTAACGATAATGTAATAACATTTCATTCAAATCTCAGCTTACAATTCCACTAACCGACTTCGGCTTTGCTAAGTAATACTTATCGTGAATACCTTGGGTCACAAAATATCGGAACTGAGTTGTAAATTGATTTTAAATTCTTTCTAAGGGTCTTCTACTTTGATTCTATGACTCCTTTTTAAACTAGTTTCCCCACAACCATTACCCTGTATGGGCATACCGTGCTAATGTTTCATGTAACATCTATAATAATAGTTAATTCTTTTGGTCCATAAGCAATAATAAAGTTTGTAGAACTATTGAACTAAGTTTAGAATTCGGTTAATGTTGTTCCTATGATACATTTTAGTTGAAGACTTCTTACCAGAATGTTTTCATCTCCTTCGAAAGATTTATATAAGGGTTTTGTTTAAACTATTCCTCTATTCTCAATAAAAAAACATATATTCACATATATTAGTTGGTATTCCTCTTTTTTGCATATTAAGGTCATTTGAATGATATAGTTTGGTCTCGACACGCTTCTACTTCATCTGGTGTTGGTCTATTCCTTTTATAATTAAGTTTATGGATTTAACATAGTATTTGAGTCTGCCGGTATTGTTTCGTTGAGAATTAATTTAGCATTTAAAGTGTCTGTAAATATTGAAACTATTATGAAATTTCGTAAGTGAGATTCTTTTCTATCTATAGACTGTTCTCGATACTTTAAATTGTCTGTAAAATATATCAGTCCAATAACCTTCTAAGAAAATTCATTTTTGAGGAAACCCTCCTCTTTATTTGTTTATTTCTTTTTTTTCTAATTCCAAAACTTAGGAATTGCAACATGAGTTACAGTTTCTGCATAAGGGTTTGATATTATGTTTTGCTAGTCATTCATTACTTGAGTACTTCCTCTGGGCTGCTATTATATTTGAAATCATACATAGATTATTTTCTTTAGTATTTAACTAAAACACCCTAGTTTATAGCCATGCTAATTTTTGTCTTTACATTTATTCACAACAAGTTTTTTCTTAATTTTGCAGTTCTATTTTTTTTTACAGTACTAGCATCCCCTCTTTCTGTATCTAAGTAGAAAATATGACCAGAACATTTATGTCCATGTATCATCATAGGAAGCAAGGGAAACCAACTCAAAACCTTCTTTCGAGGGTTTTGGGTTAACAGCTCTCAGCGTTACCAATTGTTAAGAGTGCTGGTTTTTACCTCTTTTCAATTAAATATAACAGAAAAAGAACATGTACAAAATTCCTACTTCATTAAACATACTTGTAACTTTCTTCATAATTCCAAAGTTTATTAACATACAACCAAAATGCTTATCCGTCCTTCGTTTCTCTGATTGATATTATGCCTCCCTACCACGAGTGAGGCTATCAAGTCCTCCAACTCTCCCCCGTGCTCCAAGTTTGAGCTTTGTAGTTAACGAAACTTTTGGAAGAGACCTCGGGACAATCCGGTCTAGTCTCCAATTCCACCAATATCAGAAATTTGGAATATTCCACTGGTTAGCACTAGTCCAGGAATTATTCTCCAAATTTTTTCCATTTTTAGTTACTGAAGAAAACCCCTCTTCCTCACTAGGAGAGCCCTTTATCCCTATAGGTGGGGTAACCATTTGAACTGATTCTGTTTTAAATAACTTTCAATTCTTGAGTTACCTTTTACCATCAGTCTATTACTCTTTTATGGAAATCACTTCCATAATTAATTTAATCAATATTACTTTTCGTTCTCATAATATATTGTGAAAATAAAATAAAATTAAAAGTAATAATAAATGTCTTAATGTCTCATCAACATATCATAATCACTAGTTAGCAATAAACCAGCTGTTACAACTTCCCCCTGGAAGTGAACACCATCCTCGGTGTTCTAATCCTGCTCTAGCAAATAGCTCAGGGTACGCTTCCCGAACAAAGCCTTCATCTTCCCAGGTAGCTTCATCTGAGCCAAAGTGCTTCCACAACACTTTAACCTGGGTGATGGCTCGTTTTCGGAGCATGATTTCTCTCCGATTGATCATACATTGAGGCTCAACCAGAAACTTGCCATTCAGTTCGACCTGTAATCAATGAACTAGAGTTATTTTTCTCATAATTTTTTTTAACATTTTAGTCAAGTCCAGTATTCATATCCTACCTAAATACTCTGCGAGTGGATTATGTGCTTTGGATCATGAAAGTATTGTGTCAATAACAATACATGAAAGACGTTGTGCACTCGAATATGACTAGGTAAGGCCAATTGGTAAGCCACAAATCCTACCCGTTCCAATATTTGGAAAGGGCCACAAAACCTGGGAGTCAACTTAGCATAAGAGGTCCACATTAAAGTACTTTTATTTGGCTTGATTCTTATGTACACATGGTCTCCCACCTCAAACTCATGATAAGTGATTTTCTTATCTACATACACTTTTTTCCTATCCTGAACTGCCTTCAAATTTTGTCTGATCTTGTTTACTTCTGCCTCCATTTTAGCTAGCATGTCTGGTCCCAACATCAACTTGGTTTCTGGGCTACTCCAATTGATAGGAGTTCTGCATTGTCGTCCATATAAGGCTTCAAACAGAATCATTTTAAGGGACTCCTAATATCCGTTATTGTATGAAAAATCCACTAGGTTCAGGTTTCTTCCCACTTGGTTAGCTATTTCATTACATACATGCGTAACATATCTTCCAGGATCTGATTTACCCGCTCCATTTGTCCATCCGTCTGCGGATGGTAAGTTGTGTTGAAATTAATTTGAGTTCCCAATCCTATAAATAATTTTTTCCAGAAGGCTAAAGTAAATTTCACATCCCTATCAGATATCACAGTCTTTGGTACCATGAAGTCTAAAGATCTCACGCATAAATATGTCCGCTATCTGCACCATCTTATAAGTGGACTGCACTGGTATAAAGTGTGTTGCTTTGCTTAACCGATCAACTACTACCATAATGGAATCATTATGCTTCTTTGAACTTGGTAGACCAGTGATAAAATCTAAGGATATCACTTCCCATTTGCACTCAGGTACCTGTATAGGCTGCATCAACCCGGCTGGGTGTCGGTGTTCCATTTTCACTTGCTGGCATTGTAGACAGTTGTTTAGATATTCTGCAATATATCTTCTCATACCCGGCCATAAGTAATTCTTCCTCATTGATGTTAGCATCTTCTGATACCTAGGATGTCCAAAATAGTTACTTCGATGATGCTCATTTAGAATTATTTCCTTCAGCTCCAAACTGTTTGGAACAAATATACTCTTCTTGAAAATTAGCAACCCATCCTCATTAATTTCGTAATCAACAGATTTTCCTTGTTTTCTGAGCTCATCTGCTTGTTGCCACATGAACTGATATTTAGGATCTTTCTCAGCTTCTATTTTTATTTTCTCCAAAAATCTGTACTCCACCTGATTATAATGCAACTCATAAAATCCATGTAATTTTCTACTTAAAGCTTCAACTACTCTATTCTCCTTACCCTTCACATGTTTCAGATCAGTGTCAAACTCGCTCAGGAAATAATTCCACCTTGCCTGGTGAGCATTGAGATTAGCTTGCTTAAAATAGCTCGTTAAGCTGTTGTGACTAGTTTTGAATACAAATCTTTTTCCAATTAAGTAGTGCCTCCATACCCGGAGTGCATGCACTACTACTGTTAGCTCCAAGTCATAAGCTGAGTACCGTTGCTCATGCTCCTTTAATTTTCGAGATTCATAGGCAACTACTTTACCCTCTTGTGACATAATCGCCCCAAATCCTTCTTTGCACGCACCTGTGTAGACTTCAAATCTTTATTAGGATTGGCTACTCTTAATACCGAAGCTATATTCAATAACTACTTCAGCTTTTCAAAACTGTCCTGACATTCCTTTGTCCATTTGAATATTTTTCCTTTTCTTTGTAAGGAAGTAATTGGGAAGGGAATTTTTGAAAATCATTCAATAAACCGCTGATAATAACCAGCCAGCCCCATAAAATATCGGATGTCTGCCACGTTTTGGGGTACTCTCCATTCCATAATCATTCTAATTTTCTCTGGGTCAATTTCAATACCCTCAACAGAAATTGCGTGACCAAGGTACTGTATTTATTCTTTGAATAAATCACACTTGCTGAACTTAGCGTACAATTGATGCTTCCTTAGCATTTCCAGAACTATCCGTAAGTTCTCTTTATATTCTTCCACATTCTTGGAATACACTAAAATGTCGTCAATAAATATTAATACAAAATTATCCAGAAAAGGGTGAGATATACTGTGCGTCAGCCTCATAAATTTTGCTAGTGCATTCGTCAGTCCAAAAGGCAGCACCACAAACTCATAGTGTCTCTACCTGGTGCGAAAATAAGTTTTATGTATGTCTTCATCCTTTATCCTAATTTGATGGTATCCCAACCTCAGATCTATCTTTCAAAATATTGTTGCTCCCTTCACTTGATCAAACAGATCATCAATCCGAGGCAAAGGATATATGTTTTTAATTATCAATCTATTAAGCTAGTGGTAGTCCATGCGCATCCACATGGTTCTGCCTTTCTTCTTCACAAATAGCACAGGTGCTCCCCAAGGGGATACACTTGGTCGGATGTACCCTTTATCCAATAATTCCTGTAACTGCATCTTCAGTTTGGTTAACTCTGGTGCACTCATTCGATACGGTGTCCTTGAAATGGGCGATTTTCTAGGTATCAACTCTATGGTAAAATCAATGTCCCTTCTGGGTGGCAAGCCTGGTATTTCTTCTGGAAATACATCCATAAACTCTTGTACTATTGGAATGTTTTCCATCATTGACGTTTTTTATTTTGAATTAGTAAAACCCACTTGGATGGCATACAACTGACATCCTTTCCTCATTCACTTACCCATTTGAGATGCTGTGATGGGTCGCATCTTCAGAGGTTTATTTATACCTTGAATTTCCTTGCGAGTACCATCTTGAATTCTGTAATAAATAACTTTTTCTTTGCAATCTACCAATGTCCAATTTTTCTCCAACCAGTCCATACCAAGTAGCACATTATAAGAACTTAGAGGTAATACATTCAGATCCACAATTAGCTGCTGTTCACTAATTTCTAGTGCACAGTTCAGTATTTTGGAACTAACGTTCCTCTTTTCTCCCATGGCCAACTGTACCAGCCATGGAGTTATGAATTTCTGACTCTACAATTTACAATTATCTACTACTTTGGACTTATATAGCTTAAAATTGCACCTGGATCTACCAAAATGGAAATAGTTTGAGATCGAAATTTACCTTCTAGTTCTATCATTATCGGTTGGTAGTTCGCCTGCTAATTGTCCAAAGCTGCATTAATTCTGGGTATGTTTCTAGCTACATCTCCCACTGTTGAGGCCTCTTGCAAATTGGTAACTGCTTCACTCCTTTCTCACTGTGGGAAATTTCTGTAGTAGTGTGCCTCACCACACCCCCAACACTATAGGGTGGCTTCTGGTTTTGTGCTTGTTCAGGTTTTCTAGAAGCTTCTGTGGGTTTATCTTCTACAGGCCATCTTATTCTATGGTGATTCCTTCCAAATTGTTTGCTAACTGAACTTCTGGAAGCACTCTTGAAATTACTGGTTCTTTTTTTCTTGAAACCAGAACTGCCCTTATGCTCTGTCTTTTCCTGCTAGCTTTTACCTTGTTCACCTTTTGCCTTAGCTTACTGGTAACACATTCTGGCCTTTTTTATTGCCTCGTCCATAGTCTTAGGATTCAAAAACTCAATACGTTCTTTCATTTGAGTCAGCAAAATACTTAGGAACTGTTGTAATTTTGCCTTTCCATCTCTTAAATAGGGTACATAACGAAGTAAGGAGGAAACTTGGTGATGTATTCATCCATCGTCATTTGTCCCAGCTTTAAATCATGAAACTCCATAGATTTTTCATCATAGAAGAATTCAGTTAAGTATTTATCTTTAAAGTACTGTTGGAATGCATCCCAAGTCACATCCTGGTCATCTATACTACAGATGTTTTTCACCTCCTCCCACCACAATGTGGCTTTCTCCCTCAACTGATAAATAGTCAGTCTGGCTTTGAGATTACTGCTATATTCATACAATTGAAAATACTTGTCCATGTTTATCAACCATGCTTCAGCTACTTTCTCCTCAACTCCATCAAATGTAGGTGGTTTATTTTTCAAAATTCACCTTGTAGCTCTAATTTCTGTCTCTTCACTTCTTTCTAATCTGATACATTATTTGATTAAGATTCATTGTAGTTTTTGTTTTTGTTACTCCGCTGAGACTAACTTATTTCCATTCTGTCAGTGTCATGGTCTCTTCTGTGTTTCTCATTTCTTTCCTAAAACTCTCTATTAGTACTTGGCTTCTCATTTCCTTAATTCTATTTGTCCGAGAGGATCTTTAATATCCTCTCCTATTCTTGCATCAAACACGCATTATCTTTTCACACTCTCTCCATTTCATCTTGTAACTTCTATACTATATTTAAGAGGATGCTGGTTTGGTGCTACTTCCCCTCCAACAAACTACTGGTTTGCTGGTGCTGATCCACACTCAGCTGCACCCACATCTCTGGATTCATCTCTAATCAGGGTTGGGTTTCCCCGGTGTTTTGGGGTGGCTACTGCGTTTGACCCCTTCTCATATTGTCTCCTATTATAATTCTATTCTTTCTCTTTGTGCATCAGGTTATACACAGTTTGAAAATTTTAGTTGATCTATAGGGTCCCAACGTTACAATGCTACTCTGATACCACTTGTAACATACATCAATAGTTACCATAAATTTTGTTTTACATAGCATATTTGAAATTTATTCCATAGTTATAATACCATATTACTAACTATCCTATTCATGTCTTCCAACTGTACAATAGTCATTTGACATAATATAACTATGGATTACACATGTACATCAATCAACTTTGAAATAATTTATGCGATCCAATAAAATACACATTACCATGGTTTATATCATTAAGATTTCGTCCTTACAGAAATTATCATATGAGCCTTTAAGTCGGCCTTCAATCAATCTAATATATATGAATATAATACCATTTCCCCAGTACTAGTTACGTAAACTCTGCATGGTAATATATGAAGAGTTAATGGCCATTAAATTTCGATTGTTGGATTTTTATTATTGTCTTTGCTGTCAAAATATCGATTGAGGACAAGTGGCGATACCTCCACCCTCGATCTGTCCTATATAAATCTAACGGTGTCAAAGAGTTAGGGTTGAGGAATGACCTTTCCTCTCATAATCGATCACATATAATTTCCACTCATTTCGTCCATCTTCACTGCTGGGCTCTCTGCCTCTATGAAAAATATGGAGGATTCTGACGATGGAGGTTTACGCATCCTTCATCAACAAACTAGGTGAACTGTTGGTTTTCCCTACCTTTTTAGCTTAAGTCTTTGCAGTTCCCTTATGCAAGTATTTCCTAGGGTTTATTTTCTCATTATAACGATAACTTAACAATTACAGTTTTCTTCCAGTTGTCTGATCTGTAGTTTGGAGAGTTATGGTATTTTTTTTTAGTCTTAATACATGATATATTCCACTATTTGTCATATAGGTTGCTTTAATGCTTCCAACCTTTAGAATACGGAACTCCATGCTACCATGGTGTAACATTCCAACGAATCCAAGGTAAAAACCCTGGTTCCTTATTTTGTTTCGTAGTTTACCTGTAGCTTGTTTTGGAAGTTTCTATCGGTTGCCTAATCCAGGGTTTCATGTTAACCCCTTGCAAAAAATGCTGCCCTGTTCTTCTGCGCCAACAATTTTAAGCTAAGGTTATTGTATGTTATCATTATCGCTTATCATAATCTCACTGGTCAAGATTTGGAGGTTTTCCTAATTTCTCTTAAATTTCTTCTTTCGTAGGTATACTTGCTAACAATAATGTAATAATATTTCATTCAAAGCTTAGCTTACAATTCCACTAACTGACTCCGACTTTGCCAGGTACTCCTTATCGTGAATACCTTGGGTCACAAAATATCGGAACCGAATTGTAAATGGGTTTTATAGTCTTTCTAACGGTCTTTAAATTTGATTCTAAGACTCAATTTTAAACTAGTTTCCCCACGTCCATTACCTTGTATGGGCATGTCGTGCTAATGTTTCATGTAACATCTGTAATAATAGTTAATTATTTTGGTTCGTAAGCAATAATACAGTTTGTAGAACTATTGAACTAAGTTTAGACTTCGATTAATGTTGTTCCTTCGATACATTTTAGTTCAAGACATCTTATCGGAATGTTTTCATCTCCTTCGAAATATTTATATAAGTGTTTTGTTTAAATATTCCTCTATTCTCAATAAAAAATTATATTTTCACATATATCACTGGGTATTCCACTTTTTTTCATATTAATGTCATTTGAATGATATAGTTTGGTCTCGACATGCTTCTACTTCATCTAGTGTTGGTTTGTTCCTTTAGTAATTAAGTTTATGGATTTACCATAGTGTTTGAGAATGTCGGTACTATTTCATTGAGACTTTATTTAGCATTTAATATGTCTGTAAATATTGAAACTGTTATGACATTTCATGAGTGATTTATTTTCTGTCTATAGACTGTTCTCGATACTTTAAATTGTTTGTAAAATATATCAGTCCAATAACCTTCTAAGGAAAAGCGTTTTCGAGGAAACCCTTCTCTTTATTTGCTTATTTATTTTTCTTTTCTTTTTCTAATTGCAAAAATTAGGAATTACAACATGAGTTACAGTTTCTGAATAAGGGTTTGTTATTACGTTTTGCTAGTCATTCATTACCTAATTACTTCCTCAAGGCTTATATTATATTTGAAATCATCTACAAATTATTTTCTTTAGTATTTAACTAAAAAACCTCACTTTATAGCCATGGTAATTTATGTCTTTACATTTATTCATAGCAAGATTTTTCTTAATTTTGTAGTTCTATTTTTTTTTACAGTACTAGCATTCCTTCTTTCTGTATCTAAGTAGAAAATATGACTAGACCATTTCTGTCCATGTATTATCATAGGAAGCAAGGGAAACCAACTCAAAACCTTCTTTCGAGGGTTCTGGGTTAATAGCTCTCAGTGTTACCAATTGTTAAGAGTGATAGTTTTTACCTCTTTGCAATTAACTATAACAGAAAAAGAAAATGTACAGATTCCTACTTCATTAAACATACTCGTAACTTTCTGCATAATTCCATAGTTTATTAACAGACAACCAAAATACTTATTTGTCCTTTGTTTCTCTGACTGATATTATGCCTCCCTACCACGAGTCAGGCTATCACGTCCTCCAACTCTCCCCCGTGATCCAAGTCTAATCTTTGTAGTTAACAGATCTGCTGGAAGAGACCTCGGGACAATCCGGTCTAGTCTCCAATTCCGGAAATATCAGAAATTTGGAGTATTCCACTGGTTAGCACTAGTCCAAGAATTCTTCTCCAGATTTTTTACTTTTCCAGTTATCAAACATAACCCCTCTTCCTCACTGGGATGGCCCTTTATCCCTAGAAGTGGTGTAATTGTTTGAACTGATTCTGTTTTAACTAACTTTCAGTTCTTGAGTTACTTTTTACCATTAGTCTATTACTCTTTTATGGAAATCACTTCCATAATTAATTTAATCAAGATTACTTTTCCTGCTCATAATATATTTTGAAAATAAAATAAAATTAAAAGTAATAATAAATGTCTTAATGTCTCATCAACATATCATAATCACTAGTTAGCAATAAACCAACTGTTACACTATATTTGTATCTATGTGTGTGAATCTTTATTATTCCCTTTCCCTATGTCACCCCCCAAATACACACACACTCTCTCTCCATATCTCTATCGATCTCTCTTCCCCTTCACTCCTCTCTCTCCTTCTCCATTTTTTCCCCAGCTCCCCTCCCTCATTCTCTCTCCATCGCTCCCTTATTACTCCCTTTCTCTCTCTCTGCCTTTCTCCCTCTGTCTTTTTGCTTCTTTGCCTCTCTCTCCCCCTCCAACTCTATATATCTTCTTCTCTCTCTTCCTTCATAACTCTCCCTCTCTCTCACTCTTCCTTCATAACTCTCTCTTTCTCTCCCACCTTCCTCTGTCTCTCCCTTAAACTCCCTCCCCCCTCTCCCCTTCATCTCTATGTCTCCCTCTTTGTCTCGAATCCTTCTCTCCCTATCTCTCTACCCTCCTCTACTCTCTCCCTCATTCTCTATCCATGTTTCCATTGTTACTCCCTCTCTCTCTCCACCTCTATCTCTCTATGTATTTTCTCTCAACCCCTGTTCTCCCATCACACTCTCTCTCTACCTTCAATCTTGTCACTATCTTCTTCTCTGTCCCTCCTCTTTAATTTGATCCCATTGTGTAGTGTTTAAGAAAGTATCTAAATAACAAAAAATCATCTGGTTTTAAAATATTAAACCTATATTTGGGATCAATCATGTCAAAGAAAATACCATACACTATATTTCCTCTATTATTGTTAGTCAGTTAGTTTGTTCTCATCCCTTGGATCCTATGTGGTATTGGCCCATGGTATTGTACCAAAGCCTAATGAGTTAATAATTTCTATGGTAAACTGGGGGTGAATATACATGGTTAAGAATATTTTGATATTGTTATAAAATATTTTAATTATGTAATACATTATTTTTTTGGGCATATGTTGTTGATAGGCCATGGTATTAGCCTATTGTATTGTAATAAAAACTAGTTTTTACAAGTTGATAACATCCATGGTAAAGTGGGGGTGAATATCGATGGTTAATAATCTTGTCATAATGTTATAAAATATTTTGGTTGTGAAATAAGTTATGATTTTTGGGTATGTGGCCTTGATAAGCCATGGTATTGACATATTAAGCCATATTTCAAAAAAACATATTCACAAATTAATAACTAAATACAAAAATAACAAATTGAATTTTATTATTTTTATTGCTTGAACTTTTTATTATTAATTGAACCAACATTTAAATGTTTGCACTCATTTTCCATATCACTTTTATTTTTTTATATTGTTATTTAATCAAGCATACACTTCAAATTTTTTACCTACTTACATTACACCTACAAACCTACCACAAAAATTAAAATAATTATAGAATTAAATGAAATTAGAGTAAAATAATTCTATAATAAAATATAACATTATATTATATTTAACATACTTCTAAAAATATTAAAATTTTCTAATGATTCAACTTTTATATACAATGTTTTTTTTTTAATCCAAAGGTTATTTATTTTTATTTAATAAAAATTATAGCCAATTATAATACAAATCCTAGCCCAAGAGTTAGCTCAATTGGTCTAGATAAAATACCTTTGTTGGAGGTCAAGGGTCTAATTTTCTCAATGCTCTTAAGGTTAGGCCTAATGGTTGAGCAAATAATACAAAACTAACTAAACCCTTGAACTAACACAAAGTATACCCAATTATGATATAAAACCTACCCCAAGAGTTTTTTCAATTGGTTGAGTCCTTGTTGATAAAGAACTTATCCCAAAAGTTAGTTCAATTAGTTGAGTCCTTATTAATAAAGTCTAACTTGCAATAATAATTCCTCAAAACGAACTCCTTAGCTAATAAAGAAAATGTGTATTTCTAGTAATATGCTAACTTCAATAAAATATTTGTTTTGTAACAATTGAATATTTGTTTATCTTCTTAATAAAAAAAAGTAATTAGACATCATTATTCATAATGTGTATATATTTTATCCAAAATTGTTAGTTACATATGTTAATAAAAAATAAAATATTTTCTACTATTTATGTTTAAATTATGATATTGATATTGCTATTTACAAAGGAAAATTATACCATATATATTGTCTTATTTCATTCAAATTACCTTATGTTAGTTGAAATGATAAATATTTATACGTTATATAAAATTTATATTCTAATTAATACAAGTAGTTTCATAAATAATCACAATACTGGTTACAATTATTTAACATCATTATTCATATTGTGTATATATTTTATCCAAAATAATTAATTACATATGTTAAGATTTAATATAGATAATATAAATAAAATTATTTCTTCACTCCACATGTTTAAACTATTCGAGATATTGATATTGGTATTTACAAAGTATAATTATACGCCATCGGTTCAAATGGCCTCATGTTATTTGAAAATTAATATCACAAATGTTTATAGGTAGCGCTACATAAAATATAATATTAAAGTTGATAAATTAATGCTATTAGTTTCATAAATAATCTTAATAATAGTTACATAGAATCTATATTCAAATCAATAAGTAATCTTAGTACTATTAGTTGCATATTATTTATGTACAATTTATACTCTTTATCATGATGTAAAATTTATAATTTTTTTAGATTAACTTAGAATATTTTACTGTGAAGTATTTATGAACTTGAAATATTTCATTCAACTAGAAACCTTAATATTTTCATATTTATATTATGATGTTTATTATGATATAGGGAAAAATATTATGAACTTAGAAAACATATTTGCAAACTTTGCAAAATTGCAAGATTCTATCCAACTCGAAAAAAAAATTCCATTTTCATATTTCATACAAGATATTTGAAAGGCACTGAAAATTAATGTTAGAAAATTGGAATTTCTTGGATTTCTAGTGGAAACAAGTGTGTTGACATTGATGTCAACATCCTTGCAGGGAGATGTGTTGGGTAGTTGGAATTTTCTCACAGTTGGAAAGATTTTGGCATTGATGTCAACCAAAATAGCATGGATGCTTGTAGCAGCAGATGCTAACATTGATGTTATTGGTGTATCAAGCTGAGGGAGGGGGAGGGGGAGGGGAAGAGCAGGGGGGCGGGGGGCATGATTGTTCCAGTAAACTGTAGAGAATCATCATAGTGGCACGCTCAATGGACAGTGGAGAAGCCATAAAAGGATGGATATGATGGCTAGGGAGTCCCAAAATTTGGAGGAGATTATGTCTCATCATATCGTCTTAGTTTCTCCTGAAAATTACATAGTTGGAAAGTGTAATGGAAGAGCTTCCCAATTGTAAGTTGAACTTTGGAAAAGGCCTTCTGGATCAAGAGTTACAGTCAGTTGACATTTTCAAATAGAAAAACTCATTCGCTCAAGACTTACGTGATTCGGGCATAGTCGGGTATAGTGTAAGGTCAAGTCGCACAACATATATTGGCAAGAAAACAAAGTCCCAACCTTGACCTCCCAGCCTATAAAGAAACACCCGTATTCAGGTATAGTGGAAGGTCGGGCCACACAGTAGAATTTGGAAAGGGAAAAATGTCCCAACCCCCGACCTGTGTGGAACTAACCCTTCATTAGGGACATGGATCAGTCGGTAGTCAGCGAAGTCGAGAGGTGGGTTTGGTCAGGACTAGTCAAAGTTCATGCCATGTAGCAGAGTTTAACAGGAGAGAAAAAAATTCGACCCCCGACCCCTAACCTATGTGGGACCCGGTACAGGAAAACAATTGGTAGAATGTGATTGGCTCTGATGAGTTGCCAATAATGTGGCAAATGATGTCACCATGGCGTGGAAGTATGGAAGAGATGTGGTAGTAATATTCAACTTTTTTGGGTGGCCTAATACACCAAATTTACGAGACATGTGTCACCATATAGAAGGTGCCACATGGCCCAAATGATGTTAGCATGACATAAGCTAATGACATGGGAGAGATTTTAAGTTTGAGCCAAGGGTGTTTTTTTGCAAATATTTTCCCGTTTATTTGGTTTTTGGAATTGAATGAATAGAACATGCCAAAAAAGTGAAAAAGGACTTAAGTCAGGCCTACAATCAAGTCGAACCTCCAAGCTAGTTAGGCCCATGGGAAAGTCGGGGGTCGATGCATATTTAGGCGCATAAACAAGAAGAGCGAGTCAACTCATGACCTCCTGACGAGCATTAAAAGGGGCACCCAAGAGTAAGTTTTGTGGTGTTTTTCAATGTTAAAGAATTTTCACACCCATGGTACTAAAAACACATATGCATAACAGGTGAAACGGGGCAACCCGAGACATTTTGACCTCTCGAAAAACGGTAAAAGACATACCCAAGAGTTAGTTTTGCATGGTTTTTCTGTGTTATTGGTGAGTTCACTAACTATGGAAGAGAACCATAGTTATTTCCAATATTAATGGAAACTGAAAAGAACAGAGCCATAAGGTAGTGAGGAAGACGATGCGTACAACTATTCTACTATGCCTGGCTCAAATGAAACAAGTCATCCTTATTTTTTCCTACAAGTTATGAAAAAATAAATTGAAAATATGGTTGCGTGTAGAAGAACATATTAATGATTCAACATGTCATGGACACTGTGTGCCATATTTAGCAGATACACCAACTAGGTTATTCACCATAAGTTGGGTATCTAGGCATGGATGAGTCAAGAAATTTGGAGAGAAGTTCTCCAGATTTGGCAGGTATGCCATATTTGTCCATAGTCATGGATGCATTGGTATAACCCTAGGATAGCCAAGTAAATTCTCACAAAATATTTGGTCGCTGGAATAATGACAATTGCAGAAACTCCTGGCTCGAAGAATAGATAGGACAACAATTGCACAAGATGAAATAATGGAGTCTGTCATAAGTTGAGACAAGCAATCCTTAATCTTGCTTGCGAGATATGAGGAATTGAATGAATATCAGAGCCTCAGGGGCATGAGATTCGTTCACAGGAAAAATAAGAGCCTTGTTGGAGTGTGCAGGTTGACTGAGGATTTATGTCTCAACATGGGAACACTCATCTACCCATTGTCATGTTTAATGTAGAAATAATGGGTGAGATAACAAAGTTAATTCTCAATGGTTAATGAAGCTGCAATGCCTATGTATTATCTAAAACAACATGAAGGAGTGTCAAGTGCATGAGTACACTCGAGCAATGTGAATGACAAAATGATGGCTAACAAAGACAACATCAAACATTGTGTTTCCGTGTTATGCAACCAACTTATGAAATAGAGAAAAGATAGATCAACGACTTGATAAATAAACTCTTCAAGGGGAAACCTCCTTTACATTACATAAATGAAAAATTATTGGATGATACAAATGACAAGACCTCCTTTATATATATAAGAGTATAAGGTCAAAATATAATCAGAGCCAATATAACAACAATAATGTAAGGGCACAACAAAAATAATAGTGGGCTTTTATGGGGCACAACAATAATAATATGGGGGCTACATGGGAACAACAATAAAAATGAGGGGGATACACTACTATTATAGGAACCGAACATGCCCCTCTCCTTCAAAAAAATGTTGTCCTCAATGCTTGAGTAGTTCTATATTCTTCTGTATAAAATTCTCATCCTCCCATGTGGAATCTTTAGCGGGTAAGTTATTGCACTTAATGAGATACTCTAAACTTGATTGATTACGTATTCATCGGGTTTTTGTTTCCATGAATTATTCAAGCTCAAATATGTTTTTTCCTTCCTCGTCAAGTTCTAGCAACACTGTTTGAACTGGAAGCTTGTCACCAATAACCTTCTTTAAGCATGAAACATGGAAAATTGGGTGTACTTGAGAATATGCAGGTAGCTCAAATTTTTATTCCATATTACCAATATCTTGAAACACCTTGTAAGGACTGTAGTACTTGGGTGATAATTTATTATCCATCTTAGCTTGCTTTAGGGATATTCTTTGTATCATTGTAGCCGTAAAAATACCTAGTCACCTACATCAAAAATTCTTTCATAATGATGTTGATATACCTGTTGTTTCATTTGATTATGTGCGAAAGTCAAGTTATCCTTTAAGAGTTGTAGAACTTGTTGTTGATGCTCTATGTGATCTTACACTACTTGAGCCTTAGAATTTTTTCTTAAAGATGATGTGATGGATGGTGGATAATATCCATAAATTTCTATAAATGGGGTCAATTTTTTTGCAATATGGAAGGAAGTGTTGTAACGCCACTTAGCTAGAGGTAACCACTTAACCCATTATGTTTGTTTATCAGATACAAAGAAACGAATATATACTTCCAAACATTTGGTTGCTATCTCAGTTTTCCCATAAGATTCAGTATGATAAGATGAACTATGGGCTAATTGAGTGCCAAGAAAAGAAAATAATTCTATCCAAAAATTTCCATTAAAAATGAGATCTTTGTCACTTACTATAATCTTTGGATTTCCACGAAGCTTTTGACTAATTTCCATAAATGCAATAACAAATTTACAGGCTTTAAAAGGATGAGATAATGCTAAAAAGTGTGCATACTTGGTAAATCTATCAACTACAACCATGATGACACTATTTGTGTTAGAATTTGTTAAACCTATGATAAAATACATTGAGACCTCCTCCCAACACTGACTTAGAATGACTAAAGGCTGTAACAAACCTGGGGTCTTAATTGTCTCAAATTTATTTTGTGGGAAAACCAAACATTCTTCTACAAGATTTTGAATCACATTTAAGGCCAACCAAAACAAATTCCTTCTTGACCCTATCGTAAGTTTTTAAAAATCATTAGTGCCCTCCTAAGGGAGAAGTGTGCAATTCCAAAAGAATATCTAGTTTGAGTTGGGAATTTTTACAGAGATATAAGCGATCTTTGTACCATAATGAATCATTTTCCTATATAAATGTGTCAGATGTACTAGGATCATGTTGCAACTTTTGAATGAGTATACACACCTCTTCATTATTCTTCCATTCATCCCTTGCTTCGATTATACAATCATGTTGGATAATTGAAATGGCACAAAGAAATGCTTCCACATCCTCATCCTTTCTTAAGAGTGCATCTACTAAAAAAATTATCTTCCCTTTTTTGTAAATGATTTCAAAGTCATAAGCCAACATCTTTGTGACCCATTTTTGCTACTCTTATGAAATAATATTTTTTCCAAAAAGTACTTAAGGCTATCATGATTTTTTTTTACCTTGAAGTGTTTTCCCATTAGGTAAGGTTGACATTGATTTAGTGCATGTAGTATTTCCAAAATTTACTTCTCATAAATAGGTTTGTTTAAATACTTTCCTTTGATTGGAAGAATTTCAAAAGAATTGGGTCTTCCTTCTTGCATTAAAATTGCACCAATTCCATTTTCTAAGGAATCACATTCCACAATAAAGGTTTTAGTGAAGTCTGTCATAGATAAGACCGATGCTTGGCACATTTCCTCTTTAAGATATTCAAAGGCCTCAGTTTCTTTTGGAGTCGAAGAAAATGCATCTTTATTTAGTAATGATGTTAGAGGTGCCTCTATTCTCCCATAATTCTTAACAAACTTGCGATAACACCATGTCAACCAGAGAAATCCTCAAACACGATTTATTTTTGTGGGGATTCTCCATTCTTTAATGGCTTTAATTTTTTTATAGTCTACCTTAACATGCCCATGAGATACAATATTACCCAAATATTCCACCTCCTGTACTCCCAAGAAACATTTGGAGGTTTTTTCATATAATTGTTTCTTCTCCAATATTTTTAGCACTTTGTCAACATGTTGGACATGATCCTTCCCAGAATTGTTGTGGATTAGTATATCATCAAAAAATACTAACATAATTTTTCTAAGGAAGGGTTTGAAAATGGAATTCATCAAACCTTGATATGTAGAAGGTGAATTAGTAAGGCCAAAAGGCATAACCAAAAATTCATAATGACCCTCATTATTTCTAAATGCTATTTTTAGAATGTCTTCAATCTTAATTCTAATTTAATGATATCTTGAATGAAGATACTATTTGGTGAAGTAAACTTCTCCATGTAATTCATCAATGGTAGGGTTGTGAAATTTATCTTTAATAGTGATCTTGTTGATGTCCCTATAATTCAGACACATACACAATGATCCATCCTTCTTTTGCTCCAATACTACTAGACGAGAGAAAGAACTTTGACTAGGTTGAATTATACGAACCTCTAGAATTTCTGCAACCATATATTCAAACTCATTCTTTTGGGCATAAGGATATCTGTCACTTGTTTGGAGGAACACTTTCTAGAATCAAATGAATAGCATGATCATGATGATAGATACGTGGGAGGCCTTTTGGAGTCTCAAACATATTGGAATGATTTTCCAAGATTTTTTGTGGATCTCGAGAAATATATGATTTCATTTTTTGAACCTTTAGTGAGCATAATTGTGAAATTACTCCTCATTGTTATTTATTTAAAAGCTTTGTCATGAAATTAGAATTGATTATATTTCATGATTTCCATCTGATACCCATTAACTCTTGTTCCTTTCCTTCCCACAAAAATTTGAAGAAAAGTTCTTGAAAATTAAAAGCTATCATCCCAAAAGATAGTAACCATTGGACTCCTAGTACAGCATCAACACCACCCATTCGAATGGAAAGCATTGGACTATTCAATACATATTCCCCTATGGCTAGCTTGATATTATGAAACATTCCAGAGAAATTTATAGTTCCTCCATTTTCAACCATCACTTGACACTCTGGTGTTGGATATAGGAAGCAATTCAATTCCTTGGCTATCTTAAAATGAATAAAATTATGGGTACGACCATAATAAATTCGCACTGTTACCTTTTTCTTCTTGATATATCCTTCTATCTTGAGAGTTTGAAGAGTCATATTCATTTTTTATTTCTTTGGGGTTGGTTCCTTCTGTATATTCTCCCCTTTTTATGTTTCTTGCTCCTTTCCTTCCTCCTTTTCACAATGTATGAAAAATAATTTATTTTCAGCACACCTATTACCTTTAGTGTATTTTCTATCACAACTATAACAAAGACATTTTGATAATTTTTACTCCAATTTTTGTGGTGTCAACCTTGTAGGTTGTGGAAGGCTAGGATCACCAAAAATTACACCTTTATAATTGTGAGTGGTATACTTCCTTGTTTCCATAATTTTTCTTTCAAATTTTCTTGCCCCCCTGAATTCTTTCTCCAATGAATCAAGTTCCCAAAGGTGAACCTCATGTTGAATGTTATACTTTAAAGTCCATATGAAATAATCAATCATATGATCCTCTAGAATATATTTTACCGTGATATTCAATTTTTTGAAGTCCTCAATGTGGTCTATCATTGAATGCTTCTTTTTGAGATTTATTGTTTGGATAAAGAGCGTGTTGTTCTTTATATAATCATAATGTGTTATAATTTCCTCCATAAAAATTGACCATGTGAAAAGTGGTTTACGAGAGCAAAGGCATCAGTACCATACAAACTAATTGGGTTCTAAATATAAAGCTGCAATGCATACCTTTTGTCAGTGTTGCACATCATGGAGATCAAAATATTGCTCCATTTGTGGTACCCATGTTACCATATCCTTGCCATAAAACTTCCTCATATCGATATTTATTGTTTATTATTTGTCACATTTTAATGTGATGTCATATTTTGTTCATCAAATTACAACATTGTTCATTTTTTATCACATTGTGATAGTATTTGTTGTTCATTTGATTACAAATTTGTTTGTTACTTGTCACATTGTAATGTCATTTATTTTTTGTTAAAATGCGATGTTATTTTTTTTACATTGGGAAAATTATTAAATTTAATGGCCATAGTGAATATGGCTCACTATGGCATGCATGCTAACTATGGCTTATTTTTATGGCGATGTTACGATGTAGGAGCATAAAACCCCCAAAATCAAATTCAAAATCTTGACCTTCCATAATGTCCAATGTGGCGAGGACACTATTTCCATATGAATGCATATATTGAAGAATAGGGTTGTTATATATTTGTTGTTTTAAGCATGTAGCTAGATATATATGGAGGGGGTCAGAGATCTAAAATAATCCATGTTGTTTTTTTATTTTTTTATATGTAAGCCCATGGGAATTAAAAGGAGGAGGGTAGACATAATGTATATTCGTCCGACGAGTGGCCAGGCCCAGTGAGGCCTTAATATGTAATCGAGATCGGTTGTAATAAAATTGTGTGTGGTGAAATTATATCTCTATTTTTGATGAAACCCCATGAATGTATTATTGTATGCATAAAGGTCGAGAGTACAGGAATTGCAGGTTTTAAGTGTAATTAGGTGCATAAAATTTAGGGGAGGGAAGATATGCATCTATCACTGACAGGATGAACAATGATTCGAGAGGAATCATATTTTGAATTTTGTTATTAGAAATGATATGGCCCTAAACATATATGGGCCTCACAAAATTTCACACATAATTATACCCTTGATCACCTAGATATCTAAATCGATGTGTGAAGTGTGAATCTCACAGCTCTGGAAGTGCACAAGAAAATGTAACGTTATGGCCTTGTGTAACGTTATGTACCTATAAGACTAGTGTATCCCATTATTGTTATTGTTAGTGTATCCGCCTTATTGATATTTTTATATTCATGTAGTCTACATAGTGTATTATTGTGCCCCATTGAAGCACACTATTGTTATTGTTGTGCCCTTACATTCTGTCGGCTCTCATTATATTGTGACCCCTTAGAAAGTAGGTTTTTTCATTTGAATCATCCAAGAATTGTTCATTTATGTAATGTAAATGAGGTTCCCCCCTCAAATAGGATATTTTTAAAGTCATTGATCTATTATTTCTATTTTATTTTTAGTTGGTTGCATAACATTTAGTATCAGAGCTTTGGATTCTAGGGTTTCACTGCTTCAAATATGTCATCATGGAATTTTAACTATAAATTTTTATACGAAGATGAAATTGCGATCACGTAGAGCCAGAATATTGGTGAATCAGATTTCGGTTTGCTATATTTTTGGATATATGATCAAGGGAAGTTAGGGTTTTTGCAGGCTCCAAAATTCCGTCTCAAATAGATGACCTAGGGAAAATCGTCATAACTTTCATTTCAGGCATCAAATTTGAATTATGTAAAATGTGGTGGAAATTGCACAGACTTTAGTTTTTCATGTAGAAATTTCATGGCCGAAGGTTGAGATGGTGACACGTTGCACTCCATACAAGTTCGCTCTATGGAACTAGTCTATAGTCATGTCATCGCAAGAGATCGAGCATAAATTTATCTTGAAGAATCCAAATTAGGCTCGATTTGTTACATTGGAAAGAAAACTCAAAAAAATAATAAAGGATTGAATTTAAAATCTTAGGGATGAGAAATAACAGAGATACATTAGGTTCAATACTGAACTCCTCAAAAGCAAGAAAAACATGTTTATTTTTTAAAATTGCATAACTTTTGTTTGAGAAATCAGTTTGAAGTGTTTCCAAGGGAATATCGAAGCATATATATCAGTACTCGGTTCTAAAAATCCTTCCAAAAATAATTCCACACCAATTAAGCCCTCATAAATCTCTACTATGACACATGAAGAGGAAAAATTGCAACATGATATGTCAAAATCATGAGACCAAGTGCAAAAAATTTCGCTGTCGCAAAGGGTAACCAAAAATGAAATGGAACCTAATATAGATGGTATGGAAGCTAAGATGGATGGAGTAGAAGTAAAAATGGAATCTAAGATGTATTTTTTGAAAGCATATATGGAAGGTTTGACAAATTTGTTGCAATAAATGCTTCCCGGTGGTGACAAGGTAATCCATGAAAATCATGATGAGGAAAATGTGAATATGAATTGTGATTTTATGAACTTCATTGTTGGGTTTAATAACCACCACATTCCAAATATAGGTATGAGGAAGTTTTATGGCAAGGATCGAGTGACATGGATACTACACATGGAGTAATATTTTTAGCTCAATGATTTGCAACATTCACAAAAGATACACATGGCAACATTATATTTACAACCCAATCCGTTTGTATGGTATCAATGGATTTTTTCTCATAAGCCACTTTTTACTGGGCCAATTTTTATGGAGGAAATGATACAACATTATGAGGATAAAAATATAAGCACCTTCTTTATCCAATTGATAAATCTCAAACAAAAGGGTTCAATGGAAAAGCACATTGAGGACTTCCAAAAATTGAATATCAGGGTAGCAGATATTATAGATGAGCATATGATTTATGGCTTCATAGGGAATTTAAAGCATAACATCCAACACGAGGCTCTCCTTTGGGAACCTGATTAATTGGAGAAGGGATTTAGGGTGGCAATAAAGGTTGTAAGAAAAATTATGGAAACAAGGAATTCTACCAATCACAACTAACAAGATGGAAATGTTGTTTCTCCTAGCCTTTTACAACGTAAAAGGTTGACACCACAAAAATTGGAGGAAAAAAGAGAAAAATGGATTTGTTATGGTTGTGGAAGAAAAAACAGTAACGGTCATAGGTGCACAAAGAATAAATTATTTTCCATAGATTGTGGGGAGGAGGAAGAAAAGGAAGAAGAAACATAAAAAGAGGAAGATATACACCCGAAACCAATCCCATAAAAGGAAGAAATGATTCTAGTCATATATTGTAATGCATTGGCAATAATTACCACTCCTCAAAATCTCAAGATAGAATGTTATATCAATAAAAAAAGGTAATAGTGATGATTGATTTGGGTAATGCCCATAATTTTATTCATTGTAAGATAGCCAAGGAATTTCTTCCTATATATAGCACCAAAGTGTCAAGTGATGGTTGCAAATGGAGGAACTATAAATTTCTCAGGAAAGTGCCATAATATCAAGCTAACAATGGGGGAATATGTATTGAATAGTGTAATTCTTTCTATTCAAATGAGTGGCGTTGATGTTTTACTAAGAGTCCAATGGTTACAATCTTTGGGGATTATAGCTTTTAATTTTCAGTAACTTTTCTTGAAATTTATTAGGGAAGGAAAGGAAGTCTAATTACAGTGTATCACAAGGAATCCAGGAAAGATAATCAAATCTAATGTAATGAAAAATCTTCTGAAGAAAGAAAAATGATGTGTAATTGCACAATTATGCTTGCTAAAGGTTCAAACATCAAAATGTTTTATTTCTCTATATATACAAAAGGTCTTGGAAAATCATTCCAATGTGTTTAAGTCTCCCACAAGCCTCCCAACTACTCGTGATCATCATCATGTTATTTATTTAATTCTAGGAAGTGTTCCTCTAAACATCAAGCCTTATAGATATCCTTATGCCCAAAAGAATGAGATTAATGTATGGTTTTAGAAATGATAGACGCCAATATAATTTGTTATGAAACCAACTCACAAAATAGAAGAAAAGAGAGATCAACGACTTAAAAATAATCCACTTCGAGGGGGAAACCTCCTTTACATTACATAAATGAAGAATTCTGGGATGATACAAATGAAAAAACCTTCTTTCTATATATAGGAGTCCATGGGGTCACAATATAATCCTAGCCGACCTAACAATACTAATGCACAAAAATAACAATAGTGACTTTTTATGGGGCATAAAAATAACAATATGGGGGCTACAGGGTACAAAAATAACAATAATGGGGCTACACTAACAAAAATAAGGGACTACACTAGTAATATAGGAGCCTAACATAATTCAACCTAGTTAAATTTCTTTCTCTGCTCCAATAGTATTTGTGCATAAGAAGGATGGATTATGTCGCACGTGTCCAGATTATAGGGAGCTCAACAAGCTCAGTATTAAAGACAAATTTCCCATTCCTGTCATTGATGAATGATTGGATGAATTACATGGAGCAATATACATCACCAAGTTGGATCCTTGTTCAAGATATCATCAAATAAGAATGAAGACTCAAGACATTCCAAAAACAACATTTAGAACTCATGAGGGTCATTATGAATTTTTGGTCATACCTTTTGGCCTTACAAATGCACCTTCTACATTTCAAGGTTTGATGAATTTCATTTTAAAACCCTTCCTTAGAGGGCGGAAACGTGAAGCTGGGTTACACTTTTGTGAGAATCGAAGG